>PNEQ01082985.1:0-11102 GCA_003012365.1 Medauroidea extradentata | reverse complement strand
TCGATTATCTATTGGCTTACTACATTACAAGCGGGAAGCAAGCGATAGCCGTAAGCATTATTTCCTTGTTTACTACTGGCTTGCAATAGTCAAAGGCGTTTCATAACAGCCGCCAGCAAGTCACAGACATGACAGTGAAGTATACACAATTGACGTTCAACCTGTCCTGGAATGTATCTGCGAAATTGACGTACCTCTAATAATAAGGTAGTAAGAAGCCGTTTTTTGCGGGATGTTTTACTTGCAAATAATTTCAATTCTTCAATCAACCGTAGTATGCTGTTTGAAACTGTGAATACGAATAGTATAGAAGCTATCCTTCCTGGTCAAACGATGCATTCAAGTCAACATATGGGTAGCTTTTGCTGTTCAAATATATATTTACGTTTTCAACATTGCAATGGTCGAAATTTGATTTATCGGCTTTAATTTGGTGTCTGAAGTGCGAGTATGACGTAACTTGGTTTTTCAGTTCTCGATGAAGTTTTTACGACCCAGTGATTATATCTCTTTGTGGTTAGTGAAGGACATGTGACGAGACTTCAGCTTCTGAATGCAAAATCGATAACTTTTTCTTTCTTTTCCTAATTAAGGAGCCTGACCCTCTCGTGTGTGCTATGCATAACATGTGGGACGAACCAATCTAAAGTAGTTACTGTCCCTGCAGCTGGGTTTGGAATGTCACCAACCCCTAGTACTGCATCGACGTGGGATGTAGCCAGCATTAAGGACCAGTTCTTGTCTAGCCCCTATAATTATTTTCTTACAGTCCTCTGCGAATCTGAGCATCATGGAGAGTGGAATGCCAACTTTGAATTTTCCATTTTCGTATATAGGAACCTTATAGTTATCGCCTAGACCCCAACTGGCCATTTCGACTGAAGCATGGTTGTTGGGTGAAAGAGAGTGGTAGTTTTTAATTGCGGCTGATATGCCAAAATTCCTCCTTTCACTGATTGCCACACCGTTAAAATCGTAAATTACACGTTGAATAGGTGAAGTATACCGTTGCGAACAAACTTTGTCGTAGTAGAGGGAGTCACGTCGGCCTTGGTAAGCGAGCCTCGTACATGCAAAAATTATTGGCAAGGAAGATATCTTGGCGTTGTATTGGTATGCGAACTTCTCTCCCGGGCGCAAACTAGCCTGCCAAATATGGTAAGTAGCAATGGAATTTTTGCTATTCAATTTGGTCGACACATTCAGCTCAACGTGCTAGGTCGGGAATGTCGTCTGCCATTGTGATTCACTTTGTAGCCTTGTGGATGGAGAAGCATGACATTAGTAGCTATTAGCGCACCGACAGTTTGCGATCAAGTGATAGTGGGTTTGATGGGTCGCTTATCTATATTAACTTTTCATGCGAACTTTAGGCCCATCTTTTCAAATGTAGTCGTAGAGTGATCTCTTCATTCGTGAAATTTATTAATTTGTCATTTTGGTCAACCATTGACGCAATAACTTCTTGAACATTCCTTCCAATGACCGGAAAATAAATGATATTTTGAGGTACTTCTAACGATTTTATATACAGGTTCAACGACAGGTGAAAACTCGTACATCGAGCTGCTAGGCTTTCCGTTCACGTAGCTGCTACCTGCCAAATTTCAATTTATCCGTATCGTATTTATTGCCGTAATGTTGACGGGCTGCGAAGACGCGTGCATTTGTCCTACTTCGTATATACTGGGTTCGAACCCAAGCATCGTAGCAATAGTATCCTGTTTTGTAAAGTCTTATTTTCACTGCAGAATATTTCCACCATCATGTTGCTGGATTTCCGCCTAGCTCGAAAACTATGTTTGCCAGTTGCTGAAATTAGCTATGTCTCCTAATTCGTAAGCTCCGGTAGAAATATTGATTTCCCTCATTTCATTCGTTCCTTTCGGCACATAACGGAAAAATGAATTTTTATTTTGTTCGATATTAGCCATGGAACTGTAAGTTTTAAAATCAACGAGACTGATTCTCCAGTCTCCTTCTAGTTTCAGAGAAGGGTAAAATGTAGTTCTCAGTTCAGAAGTATTGCCACTCATTATGATTGACGTAGACATACTGACGAAAAGTAGTAGGCATGCTACCCTTTTTATTATATTTTTGTATGAAGCTAAATTCGCTTAAAATTACTTTTTGCTAGGTGTGAAAGACACAAATGACCACAGTTCCATTAGTTTGATGATTGCTCTGTTTCGTAGTTGTGTGCCGGTAAATTGTTTTTTAAGGTACTTGCACAGTTCGGAGAGTGGACGCAAATTGCCAAAACTGTCGTTATATTCAGCTCTTCTCTCACACTTTTTGTAAGCTACCCAGTGTGTGCCGGGGCCATCTGAAGAATCCTGGTTTATTATACCACATTCATTTTGTTTGGGTTTTGAAGGTAGTTTATTATCCATATACACTCCCCTAAATTTTGGTACTTTTAGTTTGTGTGCGTAATATTCGATGCCAGTGTTTGTGAGTGGTATTTAGGCAGGGACTTGAATATATTTTCGCGCAATCCTTTTTCCATTTTCTTATTATTATTCTTTCCTGCACTTCGCACTTCCTCTGTGGTACGGACCACAAATGAACAAACCTTGTCCATTTTTTCTCATAGCAATTGCTACGGTAGTAACGAGTGTTTTTGTCTAGCTGTTTACAGTCATTAGAAGCTTTCTTCATTGCACTTACAATGTTCGTTACTGCACCCGCAATACCTGTCAGGGTTCCTACAGTCGGAATTAGAGCAGGCAGGAAGCCTCCAGTCTTCGTACCCCTCATTTTCTTGGCATGCGACTTTTCTCTTGGAACTTGTATTACTCGATTTTTTGGTTTTGACTGGATGCAAACCCATACCTAATTTAACCTTTGCTTTCATTATGTGGGAGACACCCCAGGCTGCTGATTTTTCTCCGATACTTGTGTCTGGCACTTTGCGTATTTCGTCGGCCCTGTATGCCAGTAAATTACCGGCCTCGTGCCTGGATTCTAAATTTTTGTGTTGGTCGTAGACTACATCGTGCCACATGTAAGCTTCATCAAGTGTGTTGATGCCAATGCCACCATTTTCTAACCTCTTCTTCAACTTTCTTTCTGGCCCACAAAACTTGTAACCGGGAAAACATAGCTCAAGGGGTAGACTATTGATAAGAGATTCGACGATACAGTGACTTGATTTTTCTGTCTTCTCTCTAAAAGACATAGGAGTAAACTGAGCTACAAAAGTCTATATAACCTTTTACAAATTTTGATTCGGTATCACGTGCATGTAACAGAAGCTTATGAAACAACCCATGAATCACGTCATGATGTCCTATTGCATAATACGATCAGATCGATTATAGCGAAGCCAAGTGGAGTGGGTAAGACCTGTGTACTTCTTAGTTTACTCGAAGAACTGAATGGATTTCGATGTGAAAATGTTTACCTATACTCGAAATCACTCCAGAGGCCAAAGTACTAATGACTGGTTCGTTATTACAGGCTGTAGAAGGAATTGGTTATTTTCCATGCAGTGAAAACGAACAAGCTGTGCCACCGAGGAAAGCTAAGCCGAACTCGGTGTTTGTATTCGACGACATTTCTTGCGAGAAACAGACGTGCATTTAAGAGTACTGCTTGTATTTGTGTCAGATGTACTCACACATAGCCAAGATATTGATACGCGACAATGCAAATTTGTTGGTGTTGTTTCGCATGAATGACCTAAATTTGCGCTATGTGTATGATGATCATGCTAACACGGACAAGTCTTTTGACGAATTCAAAGACATGTGTGCTTTGTGCTGGAATGATAAGTTGGGATTTCAAGTGTTGGGTAAAGACTGTGACCTACACAAGGGACGGTACAGAAGAGGTTTCGATCAGTTTATCGCACATGCCCAACCATGAGTCACGATACTGTTTCCAAGTTTGGAAGTAGTAAAGGTTCTGAAAATGTGTTGATGGAAGCACGTATGACATGGTTGTCGTTAGTTTAGGTACCAGAGGATCAAAGGAAGATTAGTAGGTAGCCCAGTTTTGCCTAACTATTCCTGACAGTGTCTGTTGCAACCACATCTCCCCTAGTCGATGAAGACAATTTTCATGTGTAGGCTCCTTCTTGAATGACAGTGCAATCTTAAGTGGCAGAATGCAAACTGGTTAGTGATCATAAGATTCGGATAAGGACGAAAGTTTTGCTTTTGACATAAACAGTTGAACAGTACAGTTGCCTTGCAGTCTCTTCATTATCCACTGTTGTATTTACGTAGTTTACTCAGCTTCAATATTCAACAATGGCTAAACACCACATCACGCTAACGATTAACCTGAATAGCACTTCACTATAGTTATGTTATCATTGTATGTACACAATGCAGCACATTGAATTCAAACTTTCCACTCAGAATATTGTCTCTCTACCCATTAAATGTCAACAGCACAGCCGTAGAAGAACAGGTCTGGACACTCGCTTGGAAACTTGACCCCCTTGTTGTTTGGTGGTAGTTCACCAAGTTACCGAGGATGTTGTGTTTGTTTGGCGCTATTGTCATGGTGGTCGGCCTCAAACTCCGTCCACTTCCCTCTCACTTTTTATTAAATCGTATTTTTTTGTCAATTTATGAAGTACTTACTTCGCTAACAATATTAAAGCATGGCTCCAGCAATCTTTATTTACTTTATAATGTAATTACTAGGAAAAAGTGGGCGGAGTTTGAGTCCGACCACCCGGATTACAGCGCCAAAAAATACAACGTTCTCGGTAACTTGGCGAACTACAGCCAAACAAGGGGGTCAAACAAAATACATTGGTAGATAGGCGATTGTCCAGACCTGATCTTCTACGACCGTGATCAACAGAGAACCAATTCGTCACTTGCGAGTGCTCTGGAATGCAAAGAGATTACAGGTGCTGTACTTAATGCGCTCATACACCGGCCACAATAACACGATGCCTGATTCTAAACTTCAAGAAACATTGCACTGTTTCTTGGAAACTGTAACTTATTCTGTAGCGCCAAAATATTTGAGATCAAATTTGTTTGAAAAGAACAGATAAATATCAGCTTGTCAGCATATTAGGCATATAGCAAATCTCTTATATTAAACATAATACAGCTGATAATCTGTTTCGAATACAAGTCGTGTTCACATTCCTACCGCTATATACCTGTAAAGGTGTGTCGAAAATTTGCAAGACCCCAACATTTTAAGTAATAGTAGTAAAAAAAACACTCTTGAAAACCCTAACATTTTAAGTGATAACAGTGAAAAATCACTCTTGAATAGTTTCTGTATCTTGTATGGCTTGCACGATATTACTAAAAAATCATTCTGTAAACACGACCAGTTATTGATGGCTCTAAACGTCACCTGCTTCGACCATTTCCGTGGCCCCATCTCATAAATGTTCAGAAGGGTCCTAGTAACAAATCCCTAAGAGCTCATGAAGTCACAAAATTCAGAGTTCAGCCAATATTTGGTTCTTATCCATCTCACAGTAATTGGCTTTAATTTATTGTTCCTTGTACTTTAAGTGCGCTGCAATGAGTTAAGGCTATTATTTTTTGTTGGTAAAACTATTACCGCGGTTAACAAGCATTGCATTCGTATATATCTGTCAAAAGAACAGAACTTTCTACCAGGACAGTCACCGGCGGAGTTTCCCCTGAGAACAGCGTGTCAAGGAAGATGGTTTGGGGTTTGGAGAGGTGTTAGTGGGAGCTTGAGTGCAGGCCGGCGAGATTATTGTGGCGCCAGTCGGGGCAGGATATTTTTACCGCAGGCTGGCAGTCAGATACGGTCTCCTAGCTTTGCTCACACAATAACAATTCAACCACGCACTTCTCAAAACCTGTTTCTCCTATTACTCTAGAGGGCCGATTAAATATCAGTACTTGCGTTTCGCACCAAGCAAATCGGATCTATAAAAATATGCGCTGGTGTGTGTGTGTTTGTGTGAGTGTGCGTGTGAGTGTGTGAGTGGAAATTTGAATGCTCAGTTCTAGCTATACCCATGAATACCAGGATCATGTACCTGCTTTGAGGTGACAGTCATAACTGGATGTATTGGGCATCAAGTAAGGTGATTTGCGAGGATCTTGGGAGTAACTTAGTTAAAGAGATTGTGTTATTTGTTTGTATTAGTTTTTAGTAACTATGCCGATTTGAAATTTTCTGGTAACTAAAAAATTTAAATATCTTTGTGATATTTTTAAGTAAATTTCCCGATTTTTGAAAACTGTTAGGGATTTTTTCCCGTTGTAAATATTTGGAATGTCCTGTTATGTACCGCAGTGTCAAATTATTAACGTCGTGGTCAAACCCAAAGTAGCGGCCGAGTCGAAGGTTGCCAATTCCGCCCAAGAGCGTCCAATGATTCTTCCACCACAATACTCCGTCCCTCCAGTAAACATTTTCCCTGTATACAGCGCGTGCCACATTAGTTGGCACGTAGCAGCTGCTGAGATTAGGGTGACATTCCCGCAAATAGAGCATCAGGTCATATGGCACAAACACATAACGAAACCCGGGATGAAAACACTGACTCCAAGTACTTAAGAGACATTCGACTAAGAAACAATAGTATATTAGATGCAAGACACTGCACTCGCTATCCGCCAACTTAACGTGGTGCGCGCAGTACGATCACTTCTGTGAAAAAGTAATGTTCATCGCTTAGTGAGGTGAAGCCTGTTTATTTATTTAGTAAAATTCACCCTCACCATGTACTTTGCTTTAAATGTCTTTACCGTAGTCTAACTGAAAAACTTTGCTGATATCTACACAAAACAATTGAATAAGTACCTGTTCCTTAAAATTCTTGATAATTCTTGACTAATTAATGCATGGATTTGTGTAATTAGAATTGAAAAAGTTTGAATATTATTAACATATTTTTTGTCTCTGTGTAGTTATTAAATAACACTGAATAGGGCCTGCATACTCTTTATTTTCATATTAACATAGTTGGTTGTCATGTGTTATAGTTTAAGTGTCGGTATCTACACAGATAATACCTTTTGTTTTGTTGCAAATACTGTTTGAAGAGTTTTTATTAATTAATGATAGCCTCCATAGTTGTAAGCTGGCATTTTCCTTTATTACCACTCAATAATATAAGTTTCCAATTCGTTAACGTTTACTACACCAGGCATTTTTCTAAATTGGGAATAGATATTTAGTTTTAAGTTTCAAGGACATTTCATGGCTAGGCCTAGGTTTTTTAGTCTATCGTTTGTCATAAACGAATTCATGGCCCATGTTTCATTCTGCACTAAAAAAAAGCCTTGGAGAATACTGTTAACCTTGCTCTAGCAGATCTTAAAATGTTTTACTCAATTGTTGTGTTCCTCATGCTGTCAGTGTTTTAATAACAATAATCGACAGAGATTGTACAGAAATAATTAGTACCAGTTATGAATAGTACTCCAATCAAAACGTCAGATACATTCGCGTATAACTTAAACATTTTGGTTAAACCACAGTGGCCAGAAAGAAGTGACGCGAATGCCCGCGACGAGAATAACAAAAGATCACAGCCAATCAACGTCGAGACGGATGTGCTGAAGTCACAGGAACCTCGATACTGATCAGCTGAGTTGTTTACACATTTAAAAACTACCTAAACCAAATTATCAACCAAGTGACAAGGAATAAAAAAGTTTTAAAAAATGCATTGTTACAAAAACACTAATATCACAATAGTTTAAGACAATGGTCAAAAATATGTTTATTGGAGCTATAAAAAGTAAAGTATTGATAGTTCTGAAATGTTCACATAAGTTTTTAGTTACTAGTAAATTTTCACATGTAAAATATTAAAGATAGAGTCATAATCGCTCACAGAAGATTGTAAGCAAAGCTCAGTTTGTCGTGAACTGCCTATATTAGAATTTGTTGGTGCTTCAATGACCTCGATGAATGTTAACTAACGGGTTCGCTAAAATACTATTTACTGTACTTTTATGCGTAAATTACAACATGATGTGGGACGCTTTTGTTCAATACTTACTTCGTTTACGACACCGAGCCCAGGCCGTAAATATGAAGGGTTGCTTAACTAGGCAGTACCATCTCTTATAAAGCCTAGCAAACTCCTTAGTTCTCTATGTTGTTAAATTGTGTTTAGTTCGTAACAGCTAAACGTATGCTTTATAATCAAAATTCAAACAAACGATACCATTATCATTTCTCATTAAATCGTAATCTGAAATTCGGCCGAAAAAGAAGTTTTGTATTAAAGGTAATCCAATTTTGTAGCAGACATATAGTATATTATTATGCTGTCAAATAATTTATTCGCATTTAAATATTGCAGTTTCATCTGTGAAGATATTCATAAATAACTTATATTATTCATACGTGAGAGGTAGAACTATTATATAACTACGAAAACCTTTTCTAAATTCCTTTTGTTTCATATACAAAATAGTATATTAATCATAAATAAATCCATAGAATAGTTTATACTAAAGTATATACTTGTATCCACCATAAAATAAAATTAGTAATTTAAAAAATTACTTTTTTTTATTGTATCAAGCATAGAACATGAGTTTAATGTAAATTGTTAAATACAAATATCTTGTTAGAATACTTCTTTAACCTAAATCTCTGGTATAACAAACATTAAGCTTGTTGACAGTATATTACATCAACATGTTATTTTAGGACGAGATGTAAAGAGTTGTTCAACACACGTCTGCGTGTGCAGAAACAGACGTCGTTTTACTTAGTGCCCGTAACTGTGCTGAGTAAATAGTTACGTTTCTTTTTAATGGATGTAGAAAGGTAAGCAGCCACAGATCCTATAAAAACAAGAAGGAAGGGATAATGTATGCACTCTATAGCACTTTGGAATGGCGGAGATGCAGCTGGCACCAGAGATTTTGGCGTCTTTCCCGCACAACTGCCTACGCGGTGCTCTTTTCAACTAACATGTAAGCATGCTATTTTAACT
Source organism: Medauroidea extradentata (assembly GCA_003012365.1). Lineage (NCBI taxonomy): Eukaryota > Metazoa > Arthropoda > Insecta > Phasmatodea > Phasmatidae > Medauroidea > Medauroidea extradentata. The sequence goes on along the minus strand of PNEQ01082985.1, from coordinate 2,179 downwards.
CAGCGTCGGATTTGCGCACATTGGGACCAGGTTCGAAATGTAAAGAATATTTACACTCGCACTCGCAAAACAAAGCACAATTTTCGTGTGTTTTGTGTGTGTCGTACAAATTATATAACGATAGTTAAGCTGATGTAGCTTGTACGTGACAAAAATTAGTCACGCAATAGTATATTATGAATCATGTATAAAATACTACATTTGATGCGTTTGTAAAAACAAACGAACATTTTAGTTTTCATACAAACATACAAATAACCAAGCAGTATTAACTTGTACTTGTGAATCGTAACCACTTATATCTGTCATAATGTGGCACCACACATGATATTTCATGAGTGAAAATAACTCAGAAAACTTCGGCTAGCTAAATGTGACAGAAAAAAAAAAAAACAATGGTATCTTCTTTCAATGGCACTTCACTCTGTTTGGATTACATGTGCAAGCATTAAAAATAATTCTGAATATCCAACACATCAGCAGGATTCACTGAAGTTTGTGAGCGTGGCTGAGGACAAACACAAACTAAAAACAGTACCCGGTTCAGTATGACCAACAATAGGATACAAGGTTTACGTAGCGAGGAAGGCAATATCCCGTTCCTTGTTCTGACATTTCATAGGTTAACTTTTCGACTACTGACGTCAGTTGTAGATATGCCGGTTTCATTACTTTAACACATAGCCGGGCCTTCAGTAAAAATATAAAGTATAGTTATTTTACGTATAACCAAATCTGAAAATAAGGAAAATATACTCTGTAGTCATTGTTGATAAATACGGTTATTCCCTTCAGACACCATAATATCATCCGAAACTGGTAATATTACTCTTTGTCACATTATTTGCCAGTAAGTCTTGAGTAGATGGAAAATGTTCCTCCTGGGACAGGGGGTTGGGGGTGGGGACCGGGTGACACACGGCGGCCATCTTGGATGACGTCACCCGGCCGCCATCTTGGATGACCTTGACCTTTTGCAGTCGCCATCTTGGATTGCATCACTTCCGGTCGCCATCTTGGATTGCATCACCTGCCTTTGATGATGTCACTTAATTTTCTAGAATTTTCTACTCTGTCATTCCATGGCTCCCCATTCCAATCCCCCTGCTGGGGCTCTCCTTCCTTCTGCTCTGTCATTTCATCTGCTCCCCATTCCAATCCCCTGCATTATTATCTTGCTCTGTCATTCCATCTGCTCCCCATTCCAATCCCCTGCATGATTCTCTTGTTCTGTCATTCCATCTGCTCCCCATTCCAATCCCCTGCATTATTATCTTGCTCTGTCATTCCATCTGCTCCCCATTCCAATCCCCTGCATGATTCTCTTGCTCTGTCATTCCATCTGCTCCCCATTCCAATCCCCTGCATTATTATCTTGCTCTGTCATTCTATCTGGTGCCCCATTCCAATCCCCTGCATGATTCTCTTGCTCTGTCATTCCATTTGCTCCCTACCCCTGCTCTGGCTCCCCGGCCCAATCCCCCCTGCTCAGGTCTGATGAATCGACCATGGCCAGCCATGGCTCATGCTCTGTCATTCCATGGCTCCCCAGACCAACACCCCCTTCTTATATTCGATAATTTTATACTCTTGCTCTGTCATTCCATCAGGTCCCCACCCCTATGTGATTCTCTTGGTACACAGCATAATCCTCTCTGTAGAATCAGTCACCCCTGCCGACCCTGGGCTGGTAGGCAAACACTGAGATACTACAAATAATGAGAGCCCAAGACAGAGCTATGACATTCATAATTATTTCAGTTTTTTTAAACCTTGTAATAGTATGCTATGTAAATATTGATTGCGTGTACATGGAGATTATGAGAGCCCAAGACAGAGCTATGATATTCATCAGTTTTTTTAAACCTTGTGTGCTATGTAAATATTGATTGTGTGTACATGGACTGTTGCATCTGATGCTCTTTAAGAAAAGTTATGACAGGCATACGAAATAATGTCTCACAAACACACAGGAGTACGCATTAAGAACTTATTTATTAAAGTAAAGGAAATATACACACACACAAAGAAAACGATCTTATTCACAATGTTTACAGTCTCGCAGATGTCTGACTTCATTCCTTAGACTACGGATCTCCTCCAGAAGAATATTAAAGTTAACTTCGCGTAGTCTATGAGCTGTATGATGTGCTGCAGCAGCCTCTTCTCGATGAAGGCG
>PNEQ01082984.1:0-11102 GCA_003012365.1 Medauroidea extradentata | reverse complement strand
TCCAGAAGACAAGATGGCGATCGTCCCCAGAATGATACAGCATGAAAAATTAATATTCTAGACAAGATGATGACCACCATTAGAATGATATATCAAAATAATAAGAATATTCTAGTCATTTAAATCTAGAATACAAGATGGCGACTGCCATGACGAATGTTCTAGACCAATTCCCAGAAGGAATGATAGAGCATGACCTCCCAGAAGACAAGATGGACGCGTCGACAAAATGGCGGCTCCCTGTGACAGCCTCGAGCTGACTCGCGAAATTGAGTCAGTTTGCCGCTTTAAGCAGCCGAAGGGTCAAGTTCGATTTTGGGTCAATGACTCAGTGGTTGGAGGGAAATTTGGGAAATTTTGAGGGAAAAAGGGAAATTTTGAGGGAAAAAGGGAAATTTTGAGGAAAAAAATGGAAATTTTGAGGAAAATCCAAGATGGCGGCCGAGGCTCCGAGCTCCGGCGACACGCGCCACCGAAACGAACCTACCTTTTCCTACTACTTAAATAGTGTAACTAACACTACTTTCTTATATATATATATATATAAACAAAAAAAGTTTGCAGATATAGATCCTTCACAACATAACACTAGAAATGAATTAAAGAAAATCATCAAACGAAGTAGTGAGGTGTGGTGTACTGACTGTGTTCAACATTTAAATTGAAAAACACATGAAACGTTTTTTTTACTTTTATTTACCACCTGAAAGTTTTTCTTTTCAAACATTTAGTGCCAATATTCTTCATTAAAGGGTCAACATGACCATCACACACGTGGATAGAGCACTCGAAAAAGTCAATGCAGTTTAACTGAAGCATTTACTATTATGGTCCTTGCGAAACTGACAATTGAAAAACCATGCTGGTTCCTTTTTTAACTACGTAGATACGTGCGTTAAAACAAGTTAATGGACATGAAAATAGTTACGTTGAATTTTCTCCCTCAAAGGTCGGAATACAATTAAAAACGTAAATATTAAATTATTACAGAAAATTTCATATAACATTTGCGACCCACGCGTGTGCTAACAAGTTAAATTTCAAAATCTCAGCAGACATCTCTCAAGGTCATACATTGATATTATGTCTTAAACAAATATTTATAATCATGATCAGTAAGCGAGTACATGTCGCGCCCACAGGCTCCACTTTACTTTTAAATAATAATATCCCACAAGAATATTACTGTCGCAAAAGGGAAGCAACCTAGAAGCTGTAGCTATACACATGGCCAAAGGGCCCATTACACGCCGCGGTCTAACAGCAAGACATTACAAGCAAACAAATATAATCAGAAAATGAAACTTTACAGACCACGACCCTAACATGATTTTAATCGAAAAAGAATTTTACAAGACGGCGCATAAAAGGTCAATTTAGAATAAAGAAACACACACGTTAATTACAAGCATATGACGGTAGCCGCCTTACCGTCATGTGGAGAACAAGTTCCCATCCTACACAATGACTAAAAATGGAGCTATGTGCACTTACATGTCCGTCCTGATCCAACCAGTTGAAGTAGAATTTTTTTTTTTACGCGTGATGTGGCCTTCAGCTTTAAGTGCCCGCGGCCAACAGCTCAACTACAGATTGCGAAAGAAATCTTTATGTTCCAATCTACGTGTTTTAGGATAAGTCGTGATCTAAAGGCTAAGTTACATTGGATAGGTACTATAGTTACATCTTCTTTGTTGAGGCTCCTCAACGAATGGGACCACTGAACCCTGGAACATAGGATGTAGGAAATGTAGGTCCGGCCACCAAGGAAAATGCCATTGGCTACCAACCTGCTCGTCAGTCAAATATGCATCCCCCGTCCTGCTATAAACTTTGCTAATACGTGCGCCACTCGATAAGTGCGTTCGTATAATATTGCAGGATATGAAGTAGGGAATTCTACACCTAGGGTGTGTAGTTCATTATATAATTCTGTTCTGTCACCACCTATGGGACATTCAAAGATGATATGTGTGATATCTGCTTTAACCTCACCACATTCACGTGCTGGGTCTTCCTCTATTTTTAATTTAGCTAAATGAGATGGGGCCGCTGTGTGACCTGTACGTAACCGAAATGCTATTATCCTTTCTTTCCGGGACACATAATTGAGTGTTATATTATCCAATTTATTTGTGTGTATCGATGCATAAAGCGTTCCGGACGTGTGCACATAATCTTCCCACCTACGTTCGATTTCCTTCAGTATTCCTTCTTTGAGGGACGCTTCTAAGAAAGTAGTTGAGACCGGGTTTTCCAAGATTCCCTGTGAGATAGCTAGTTTAGCAAGCTTATCGACCTCCTCATTCTCTTTAATTCCCACATGTCCTGGTGTCCACATAAATAGTACAGTCAGATTTATCTGTCGCATATTGTATAATTTATCTCGCATTATCCAAATAATGGGATCTTTAGGGGTAACACGGGATTCCAAGGCCTGTAGAACACTACGTGAATCAGTCAGAATTATTGTGACTTCTATTTTCATACGCGTAAGATAGTGCAATGCTTTAAGAATGGCATAAGTCTCTGCATAATATATTGTACACGTATCGTTCAGTTTATATAATCCGGTGTTTTTGTTTTTTGGGTCGTAGAAAGCAGCACCCACTCCATTTTCCATTTTTTAAGCATCAGTATATAGTTGCAGATACCGGTTATAATTCTGAAGGGTCTCGTAAAAGAGAGTTGTTAAATATTGAGGATGACAGTGTTTCGTCGCATCGATATATATTGGTTGAGGTAGTTGGAAACTAATTTCAAAGGAGAGGTTCAACTTATGTGGTTGGATAGGCAGGTTGTTGGCCAATTGAAGGAGAGTGCCCGGAATATTAGTTTTCATTTTATAAAATGCCCTGCGCAGTCCCCCTATACGGGAGGCTCCTATCCGTACACAATATTTACCAATAAGTAATTGACGGCGCTGTTGTATGTCATGATACCTAATTCTTTACCGATAATAATGATTGGTGTTGAAGAGAATGCTCCTACAATCCTTTTGATACATACATTCTGTATTTTTTCTAATTTACTAGCTTGTGTATTTGATATATTTCCCAATATTTGCACCCCATAATCCAGTATTGTTCTAATGGTGTTAAAGTAAAATGTCCGTAAAACCTCAAAGTCACCTCCCCATCTGTAATGCGTAAGCGCCTTTAATAGATTGATTCGTTTTTGGCATTTATCTATCGTGTAGCTGACGTGTGCGTTCCATGCCCCATTCTGTTGTAACATAATTCCCAAATATTTTACCTGTGTGTCTGCTCTAAGTTCAATATTACGGGGTTTAGGCAACGGCGGATTAATAGGATACCTTTTTCTTGTGAAATATAATGTGTTGCTTTTATCAATGGAAATAGTTAGATTTATCTCTTCTAACCAAGTCACAATCTGCGTAAGTGCATTGGTTACACTGAGACTCCCTTCTTGAAATGTATTACATTCTGTCGAGAGGACTATATCATTCGCATAAGCAAAAGAGCGAACATTATTCCCCATGTGAAAAATTAAGTCTTGTGTGTATATTATAAATAATAAGGGGCTTAGTGTACTTCCTTGGACCAAACCATTGTACACTAGTCGGGGACTTTTTGCTTGGCCTGTACTAGGTATATATCTCCGTATTGCAAAAAGAGCATGGAGAACTTTTACTAATTGTAATGGCAAACCAATGTTATGAAGTTTGTTAAATAATAGTGGTAGGTTAACATTGTCAAAAGTTGCCTGTATGTCTAAGAACACTGTTGCCAAAATCTTTTTTTTTTCCTGAAAGCTTCTTGGATACGAGAGTATAACACAATGATTGCATCTATTGTACTTAAACCTTCACGGAAACCATATTGTTCTTGTCGAAGTAATTTGTTATGTTATAACCACCATGTCAATCTAGCTTTGATCATTTTTTCAAATATTTTCGCAAAGACCGATCTAAGCACTATCGGCCTATATGATTGCACGGATGTTGATACTTTACCTGGTTTTAAAATCGGTATGATTTCAAAGTCTTTCCACCCTTCAGAAATAGCACTGTTTATATATAGTATTATAAAAGGTTAGTAGCCATTCTAAAGTTTGGAGTGGTAATTTTTTCAAAAGTATGTAAGGTATCAGATCCAGACCTGGTGCTGTATATTTCGTCCTGTTAATAGTATGTTGTAATTCCCGTAGAGAAAAGTCTTTAAAAATACATCTTTACAATACCGTTTACCACATTCCGGTATGTCATTGACAATGGGAAGCTCATATGAAGCTTGTGTAGGTACGTCGTCAGGAGCTATCATGGCCATAAATTGATTGACTAGATAGTCTGGGACATGGGATGGACTGTATCATTCTTTACTATTTTTAAAATTTTTAAATTTATCCCTCAGTGTTTTAGAAGCAGTGGTGCATGAGAAGGAATTACAAAATTGTTGCCACCCTTGTCGTTTCTTTTCTTTAAATATCCGTTTCGCTTTAGCTTGATATTTTTTAAAATCTAGATAATTGGATAAGGTGGAGTGTGCCTTATATTGTTTTAGAGCCCTAAGTCGTTCTTTATTGACTTCGTAACACTCATTGTCCCACCAGAGTGCGTGACATTTTTTCTTTTTATGTATGGCCGGTGCATATGGCATGGCCCTTTTGGCAGCTCCTAACAAGCCGTTGTAAAATATACGAAAAGAGTCATTAATATTATATGGCGTTACACATGGGAGATTGCTGGTTGTTTCCAAAATTGTATTGTGGAACATGTTCCAATCTGCCTTTTTGTAAAAGAGTTTAAATCTGGAAACGGTATTATAATCATGTGTATGGTCAGGTGCAGTAGTAATGTATATGAAGATTGGGAAGTGGTCCCTTCCCCAGCAATCATCTCCTACTTCCCAAGTAAAGATGCTAGTTAAACTGGCCGATATAAATGTTAGGTCGATAGCAGTTGGTTGGGTAGTAGGTGGTCCGATCCATGTGTGTTTTTTATTGTTTAATAAAGTAAAAGGTGTTTGTAGGAGATAGTCTGCTAACTGTGTACCAGCTTTATCATTGAAATTGTTTCCCCACAGTTTGTGATGACAATTAAAATCCCTTCCAATTATTAATGGTTCTGTGAATTGCCTAAAAAATTCTGCCCAATCTTGTGTACTGCATTCAAAATTTGGATGTACATTTACAGAAAGTATTGTTAATGACTACGTTGCAAAATGTATTTGTATTGCTGTGGCATCCACATGATCAAAACTGTGGGGATATATAATGGGTAGTTGGGTTGCATGGTAATCTACATGTAAATATATGGCAGTTCCCCCGGTCTTGTTTATTGGATGCATATAATTGAAAGTATGGGATTCGAATATAACGTCGTTCCTGCATCCTGGTTTCGCATAGTGGCAGAACGTCAGTGGGGTGCATACTCAAATGATGAACCAGTTGGTACCTATTGGAATACATGGATCGAGTGTTCCATTGTAGTAATCTAAATTGTTCGGGAAGGTCTAGAATCTTAGAGGTATATGAAAAGCTTGGTTACCATTCTGTGTTCCAAAGGTACCCTACCTTTACCGTACCACTTCCAAAAATGAATGTATTAAGCTTTCACTATAAAAATTATAGGTGGTATCTTTTTTTAGCTGTGTTTATCATCTGCTCAATGACGTCAATTAAAGCAATCAATTTCTCTTGATTAATAGTTGTTTTGTCAGTTTGTTCCGCTGGGTGTGTATTAACTTCTTCTGTATTCATCATTGCACCAGTCTCATTAGGTATATCTGGTCGACATTGGGAGTAATATCTACGTAGATCCATATTGAATTGGGTATTAACAGGTGTGGTTGGCGGAATGGCTTTGTAACATACAGTATAGCCATCGTTTCGACGTTCACCAGCTTTCGGAAGTCTCAATGTCTTTGGGTCACATGTTTCGGAATAGAAAGGCTGCTGTATTTGTGTGGGTATTTGTAGTGATGGCTGGTTGTTCAAATACGGAAAGTTGTCCAACATATTCAGTGGTATTTCAGATGTTGGATTTATTACTAAATGTCTGTCTATCTGATTGTGGAAATTCATATAGGTTTGCTCCTGATTAGATCCCTGCCGATATGTGTGTTCCTGTAGATCATGTCTGGTGTTATATTGTACCTGTACCTTCTGTTTGGCGTCAGGATAGCTGATGTTAAAATAGGCCATTAACCTTTTACTTCCCGTTCATTTTCCCAAATTGGGTATTTCGCTGTGTCATGTGCCGAATGGGGTCCTCGGCAATTAACACAGCAAGATTTGTCTTTAGTTGGACAAGTCTCGAATGCATGTGGTTGTCCACATCCAGCACACCTAATTTGTTTTGTCCTACAGTGCAGCGCTACATGCCCAAAACGTAGACATTTGAAACATTGTAGTACTGACTGCACTCGTGGTGTGACTTTGAAGAGTTCTTTGTATATAATGATTTCAGTCGATAAAACTTGGCCTTCAAATGTTAGGCTAACTAACTTGATTGGAACTCGTTCCGATTTGCCTTCCTTTGTAATGAGTTTAGTTAGACGTTCAAGTTTCAGTACTTTAAAGTTATTACTTTCAATACCCTCTCTAATGTCCTGTTCTGTTAGGTCAAGCGGTAACCCAAATATCAAACCCTGTTTTTGAACGAGCCCTGTAGGGATTGACAAATTAACCCCTATCTTATTCGATACATCGGACTGAATAAATTGATTCGCCGCTTGTTAGGACGTGAACGTGATTTTTAACTTCGCTGGTCCTGCCCTTTGGATGTAAAGTATTTCCTTGTTAGGATGCAGTTTCCTTCCAACCGTAATCGGATGTAAGTTTCCAATGTTTTTATCTTTTGACTCTGCGAACACAATATAGGGACCTACGGTACCGGACGGGTATAACATAGCTGAGCTGTCGGACACTGGGCACTTACCTGCTTTTCGTTGCGTCAAAACTTCCGTATCTGTCTTATTGTTCTTGGCTTGTCGTAAATCAATTTCTGGATCCTCAGTGGTAATTTTCCTCTTACTCGTATTTCCGTCCACTTCCATCGTGCGAACGTAATAAGTGAAACTCGAATCGCTTCCGTCTAACCTATTTGACCACATCGCTACTATTGCTAAGCTAACGTAACGTAATACGGTCGTATCAGTAGATGTGCCGTATACGTCCGAGCACTCCGAGAGCCGAAACGCGAATAAGTTGAAGTAGAGAAGTGAAGCTAGACACTAGCGCCTAGATCCAGGACCTCTAAGCACAGTGTCGCATGCGCAGTAACACCTTCCCCTCCACTCGTCCCTTCTCTTTCCAACCCACCATGCTCTCTCACTCTCCAGCCATCCCCTCCCTTCGCCATCCATACCCCCTTACACGCATTCTCACGTACGGACGGAGGCTAACGTATGGAGTATGAATTAATTTATACAAGCGATTCCTTTGCCGCGCGTCACTCGGAGACGAAGTATAACTGAAATAATTGTGCTGTGTCTTCTCACATTCTTTTTTTTTTTTTTTTTTTTTACATTATCCTCCAACAACACAGTAAATGACTTTATGTAATTTTTCTCAAAGATGATTTTCACGGGCTTGTATACATTGCTCATCAACGAGCATCAACACGGCTATTGAAATATACTCAACAATGTGTACTATAGTTTTACCATAGCACTGTTATGTTCCGGTTACTGTTTGGGAAATGCGAAAGGTACTGGGTTCGTTTCCCAACCCAATCTGGATGTAAATTTTTATTCGTATAAATGGTCACTGAAATGTTTCTAACAACATTTGTCACAGAATCAGCTCGGAATACATGAAATTTACCTTGCCGCATTAAAAAATGAGGACGGGAGGTGTTGGGCACAGTGGTGAGGAGGGGGCGGCACCAATCAGCGTAATATTTTATAAAAATTTCATTGTACTTATTTATTTATTTAGCTGTAAAAAGGTGGTTAAATAATCCAGCTGCTGATAATTTTCTTAGGATTAAAATCTTAGTCGGATAAAATTTTTTTAGTGTTTTATTGTTGAACATCATTGTACCTTAAATTTTTAAAATGACGGCAATTAATAAATAAATCTTTCCTACCTGAAAACAACTCTTTAAAGAGCAATAATTACGTATATGAGAATATTAAAACTTTTAGTTTCGTTCCAATATTGAGTAGACTCTAGACATTAAATGTTTAAAAAAGCTTATTTTCTTGACGTCTCTTTCCGTACACTTGTTACAAAACAATAATAAACAAGTTAACTTTTAAAATTCTTGGTATTGCCGGTATAAGGTTGAACAGTCATGTCAAAGTAAATTTTTAAAATAAAGCTTATTGTTTAAAGAAATGTCTTTCCTAATATATAAAACAACATACTAATATGAAATTTGAACATTATTATTTATTATGGTATTTCTTTGTTTTAACTTTGAATAATAATTTCAATTAAATATTACGTTAGTAATAACTTCAAGGACTAATCCTTCAAACTCTTCAAAAGCATAATAATTTGAAATCTTACATCAATGACCACTGACATTTGTCTGGTAACATTAGTCACAGAATAAACTCGGGACGCATTAAATGTGCTGTGCCACATAGAAATGAGGGCGGGATGTGTTGGGCACAGTGGCGAGGTGGGGTAGCCAATGTGAATAATATTTTATAAAAATATGTATGTATGTACGTATGGATGTACATACTTTTTTTTTTTTACTTTAAAAAGTTGGGTAAAGAATCAAGCTGCTGATATATTTCTGGGATTCAATTGTTTTGTGTTGTATTGTTGAACATCACTGTAGGGCCTACATTAAATATCAAAATGACGATAGTTGAAAAAAAACTTTCCTTGCTTAAGACAACATTTTAATGAGCGATAATCATGCGTGAACTTGAAACCATGTTTTTGTATTCGCTCCGATGTTAAATAATTACTGCACATTAAATGTTTCAAAATGCTTATTTTAAGAATTCTCTTTGCTTACACTCGTTAAAACACAATATTAAGGCATTAGACTTCGAACTATGCTGCCCAAAAATAAAATAATTGTGTCACTGCACTGCACACCAGCCAAGTGGCTTGCGTGAAGAAGCAATAATGCATGTCATATACCGGCCAGAGGCGCCCTTATCACTTCATCGATTTTTAATCTCACACACACACACTCAGTCTATTCAGGTAGGGGCCTTATTGGTGTTCAAAAGCGATAAAATCAAAAGTTTATACTTTTATGAAATATTGTTAGTTTTGTAGACAATACTTCTGAGTACATGTTACTCTTACATAACAATTTTATCTCTCATAGTTTTCTCATAACGGGGTGTCAAAGTCAAACTTTGCTTCTTACACTACCATGCAAATAGTGAAAACCAACTGACCTACTTAAACAAAATTATTCACTGTGAACTTACACCTTATGAGCTACGTAAAAAAACAACTAAAAAATTCATAGCGTAGTACTTAGAATTTAAAAAAAATCGCAAAAGTACAGAAAAAAGTAGAAATTCAGCAATCATTTTTAAATAGTTCGCGGGATTTTACAAATGTTTTATTACGTCGCCCATAGTATGTTATTTCACTGTGAACTATTTAACGCAAGTAAGTCAATTAATTTTCATTATTAGCATGACAGCAGAAAATGTAAATGTTGGCTCTGACGCACCGTCATGAGGAAACTACGCCAGCTAAAATTATTTCGTAAGAGGAAACTCCACTCACAAGTATCGCCTACAAAACTACACTATTTCATAAAAACATAAAATTATGACCTTCTCGCACATGAACACCCTTAATACATTCAACGAGTGTATTAACACCAGTTCCCGTTTTTATCGAAATATAATTATGATCATACAAAACACAACATATTTAGTCCGTTAATTACAAATTAGTTTATGTTGAGAAACATAATCCCTTGTTTGGTACTGCTGAATTCAGGACTGAGGAAATTTCGTCTCTCAATGAACACCTGTTTCTCCAGCAATACAAACACCGAAGTAAAAGTGTTACTTATTTACTATAGATAAACATGTAAATCTACTATTATTTATGTGCTCTCTATTACCTGAAATATTTTATTTGTTTTCTCCAGGACGTGGTTAGTTTACCATGATCTTGCCTTTAAGTATGATGCCTGCGACAATTCTTAATGCACTCGCCTTCTTGCCACGTATTTGTGTGAATGAGGCACGGCACCAAGGGCGAAGTTTACCGGCTTATCTGGTGTGGTATCACCTCTAGCGCAAGACAATTGAAACAGCGTGGAGTGGTATCGTAGATCACTTGCCTGACACTTTCAGTGGTGATCCCATATTTTTATTGGTGAAAATATTAAAATTGCGTGTTTCTAGAAGAGTTTCACATGCATCCTATGAGCAGTTTTTCATATATAACATATTGAAAAATCTGTTTTTAGCCATTTGAGGGGTTCGGAAATGATTTTTGCTAATCGATGTGATGTTTTGACAGTACCTGTCAGTCATTGTTTGAAGTACATTTTACTTTCGTACATTGACACAATAGGCATGTGTTTAACAGGTAGGCTACATAAAAAGTATTTAAAGACACGCAGCAACGCATTTTAAGCGCGTGGTAGGCGGTACCCTTAAGGGTGTTCAAGTGCGATAAAGTTATAATCTTGTGTTTATATGAAATAGTGTTAGTTTTGTAGACAATACTTGTGAGTGCAATTTTCCTCTTACGAAACAATTTTAGCTGTTGTAGTTTTCTCATAACGATGCGTCGATGTCAAAATTTGCATGTCCTGCTGCCATGCAAATAGTGAAAACCAATTGACTGGCGTATGTGAAATAATTCACAGTGAAATGGCGTACTATGGGCTACGTAAAAAACATTTGAAAAATTCCCGCAAACTGTTTATATAGTTTTTAAAAATTGCTGAATTTGACAGTTTTTTCTGATCTTTTGCAATATTTGAAAATTAAAAATATTACATTGTGGGTTTTTAAATGTTTTATTGCAAAGCTCTTTGGATGTAAGTTCACAACGAATTATTTTGTATAAGTTGGTCAGTTGGTTTTCATCATTTGCAAGGCAGCATAAAAAACTAATTTTGACTTTGACACCCCGTTATGAGAAAACTACGAGAGCTAAAATTGTTTCGTAAAAGTAAAATGCACTCACAA
>PNEQ01082980.1:0-14359 GCA_003012365.1 Medauroidea extradentata | reverse complement strand
ATAGTGTTTAATTAATTGATGGTAGACTTTTCTTGTGCTTTAATTGTCAAAGTTAATTAACGTGTCTGTGACACAGGAGTAATTGTGTGCATAACTAATTGTGTTGTGAGAGTTCTAGTTGATTACTGTTTTGTGTATTTCGTAGCTTTGTGAGCTATTAAATCCAGTACTTAATTTAACTCATTTATTTGTAATTATATGACCTCTATCGCAAAGAACTCATGGGAATTGCCCACATATAAAGTTTGTGCTCTCAAACTTGTAAAAATACTGCAAATATACAGATAGTGTAGTCGCTTTACACACTGTGCTACACATCCTAGTTTCCTGTGTTCGTCAAGCATATACTTAGACCAGCAGTTTGTTGTGTGACAGCACGAAGTCCTATGAGAACGTGGATGTGCTAATGTAATGAGCGCAGTTACGACATACATGTCAAGGAACAATTGCTCAAAGTCGCTGTACCGCTTGTGCGAGACAATGTCGTGCCTCACTAATGTGCGAGTAGGTCAGGTGGTTATCAGATCACTTTGGACTACAACTGCGGCTCTCGCAACACATCTATACAGGTCACTTGATCATATGGAAACACTCCTTTCCTCATTACTATCTCATCGTGGCCAGAGAATTTACGTACATTCAGAAACTCGTTACGTGCCCAAATTGTCGGCGAGTGTGGCGAAGCTTACAGGCAATGTGTCCAATAACTGTAAACTGAACTAGGTCCTAAGTAGTTCCGAGAAAGTGCCCGACTTTCTGCTGTCTGTGTAGTTGATTGTGCACCTCTGAGTTTGTTTGCTTGATTGGTGCAGTGCATTAGAAGCAGAGTTGACAGTTGCGTGGTACAAGACTGTCATACATTCTCTTACATCGGATACGCCCTTTGACAGTGCGTTTTATACCAACTGCCGTGTTAATAAACATGTTCTCTGCATTATTCCCTGTGTACAGTATAGACCCTGTGCCAGACCTGGCATTTTTTTTACTGGAATGATGTACTAGTGTAAACTATACACTTCATTCTTCTGGTATGCATGCGTGTGCGACTGACTATGATCAGTTGGCAAATCTGCCGAGGTAAAGAATTTAGTCAACATCAGTGTACAGCAACTGGCAACCTAGCAGCATTGTTCTAATTGCTGAAATTCAACACGGGGCGAGGCGATCATTTATATCTGTGCGAGGCGTTTCAGTCTTTGCTGGAACATGCCCTGGCAACGTGTCAGCTACATTGTTTACCAGTTAGCCCTGGTATGTTGGTGTAGGTGGTGCTGTCGTAGAGCGTACACGATGTACGTGAACACGTGGCACAGCTTACACATTTGTAACTCTCGTAGTACGCTGTTGTCACCTGCCTCTACTGTCTCACAGGCTGAGGTGCGTGATCACAGTAGCATGATGGGTTGGTACATTGGTCATGTACGTAACAAATATAACTTGCTCAGACGCAGGCTTAGAAAACTATTGATGAACATTTGATCAAGTAGTTGGGTTACGATAGTGAGGATATAGTTCAGTACGTTATCAGGATGCGTTGTTTTCGTAAGTGCTAGTCACTATAAAATTAGCAGTTTTGAATATTGTAATTTTTAAAATAATATTTAATTGCAGCTGAATATTTAATGTTGCAAGTAATGTAAGATGTAAACAGTGTATTGTTTACATGTCTTGTTTAATTCTTAGACCTGTAGTAACAAGGGACAAGAAGGCAAATGTTGGATTAGAGAATTACAACAGCAGCATTGGAAAGTCTCACTTGTGGTGAATTGCATACAGGCCACGAAATACAACTGGGAAAACACGAGTTGAAGCCATTTTCCTTCTCCCTAGCTTACAGAATCAAAGGAAATGGCAAAAGAAATGTTGCCTGATATGTACGTATTCTTCAACATTTGCCATGTATGCATGTAATAAACACTTGGAGCTGTGCAGTGCATGCAGGGAGGCACTTGCAAGGGCTCTTGTATTCAACTAGTTTCAAACAAGCAAACATCATCTTGTTTTAGTGCCCGTGCTATGGATGCAACTTGCCTACTGTGCGTATTATGTAGTAAGTAGCTTGACAGGGTGGAGAGAGTGACGTGACAAGTGATGACGTTCAGCCGTCAGTGCTGCAGATGTTGCTGTCTTGTTGTCATTCTCTTACACTTGGTTAGTATAGTTGTGCTGTATGACATCTTGTGTGCTGGTTGAGTAGCTTCCTGACAAGACTGAAGTAAGCGAGTGTGTTCTCTCCGTCCTTCTGTCCCACCTCTTATTGTCACGTCACAATACTGCCTACCTACTTTCATTATTTACGTCACTGTTAGATGCGACATGGGTCTTGGCACAACGGTAACATGGACTTCTATTCGGGAGGACCCGGATTGGAATCCCGGCTCCGGCCATCTTGATTTCGGTTTCACATGGTTTCTCATATTCACTCCAGGCAAGTTCTGACAAAGTCGATGGCTGTTCCTCTTCTAGATCCTGTCGTTGTGTGTGTGAGGACCTCGCTGTCAAGACAATACAAAGAGTTCTATGGCTACCTGATAGCTGTTGCGGGGCAAATACTGGGGCTGAACTTACATACCCGTAAGTTCCCTGCTGCTTGGTCATTTTTACTGTCAATTTCTGACAAAGAATAGTTTTCTGCATTGATATTACGACAATATTGCTACAGGAATAAACGTGAAGCTAAACAATAGGATGATGTTTACGAGTGTTTTTTTTTGTATATTATTTTGTTTCGTATATCTTCAGTAGCTGATGTCAGTTAGCTGTGGATAATAATGGTTAATATTATGTGAAGTGTGTCACAATGCAAGACGACATGGTATATACTGTGGAATGTATCTCTGTGTTACAACTAAATATGTCCACTAACCTAGCATCAAACACCTACAACACTTAACAAGTCGTGCTGCCAGAAATGTCAGATTTTACTGAAGTTGTGTAGGAATACATAGTTTAGAGTGTATTGAAGAAACGCTGTGAACAATTCTCTGGCAATGTGGGCGTCTCCAGGATGTCTGGGGTGGCACAATATGCATACTGTATACTTGAACAACAATAGCTGTCTAGGAGCGAGGAATGCTGGGTCTTATTTCTAGAATGACTTGTTTAAGGCGGTATACATGCCGTCATATCGGATGTCTTTAAATCTCGCTCTATATAGATTCTATTTTTAAATGTTTCGTCTCGATGGGATGTAGGATATGACAGTGTGTACATTTTGAACATAACATTGATTATATCATTTCACTGATTTGACTTGTGTTGGAAAAGTAGAATTTAAAAATTTTAATTTCTGGGCATCCGCAAGTAAACTTAATGCCAAGATAATGTTTTAATGTTATATATATATATATATATATATATATATATATATATATATATATATATATATATATATATATATATATAATAGTTCATAAGTTATTTCATACGCTCTGCAATGAGTGAATATGAAAATAATTGACGAACAGAAGTAGCAACGTGGAGTGTGTTCGTACAGTCTGATAACATCAGAGGCAGCTACTGCACTGTGGAGGAAATGATAGAACAATAGTTGTACCTGCCAGGCGTGTGAGGTAGCTGGCGGCGTTGTTTGTTGATTAATGAGCTTCAATTATAAATATAGAGTGGTGTTTCCTGTGAGGAGACTGTAAACAAGTGACACGGGGAGGTCATTCATACCCCCCCCCCCCTACTCTGCCCGGCTGACGTACACTAACCAGCAGAGCGTAGTGTGAGTGTAGTGTGTTGTACGTCGTCTTCACCTTGGCAGAGTAACTCAGTCTAGTTGGCTCGCCTGGCCTACTACATGACTCGCACATGTTCAAGGTCGCCAGGAAGCCAACTACCTACTACACCGGTTTACTCTGGATACGTCCATCACTTCACTTCCTAACTACTACAGTATGTCCGCACACATGTGATCAGTGAGTGGCCACTACATTACTAGCCACCTTGGCCACCAGGCCCGCTGTTTGTTGGCGGTGTTATTAACCAATGCGAGACGTGGCAGCAGTGTTCTTACTGGCTGCCACATTCGCTCCCCCTCACACGTTTGGAAACAAACAGCCAATAACATCTATCCTACATAATTCAGCCATTAGACAAAAGGAAATTTTTAAAAATTTTTTTGTTAAAATATTGTAGTACAGAACAGGTGAAACGTGGCCGCTTCTGTAAACGATTTTTTTTTAAAGCTAAACATAAGGTCCATGCGTAAGAAAGCAAGGTAGCCAGTGGTGTTACTAGCTCCCGGCCAATCAGAGTCGAGCTGGATTGCCGACAATGTAACTGCGGGAACCTTCCGCGGGAGAAATATCCTGTCCCGCTCTGTCATTCCATTGCTGCTGTGTACTGACGTCACATCATTGCCAACTCTGCGGACAAAGTCTTCTTTCCTCATTTACAACGTAGGAATATAAATATGAGTACCGACGAACAACGACAAACCGCCAAACAGACGACACACACGTGATCATATGTTTGCGCGGGTCGTAGCTAGGATAACGTTGTTCCATTATGTGCTGCAGTGTCTAATATGCTTTACAACACTGTGCTCGTAATAACTAACATTGCTTCTTCTCCAGTACGAATTAAATGTGAGTATATTGCTGATTGTAATTGTTATGGTAAGTTGATGTGTGCAGTATAATGAGTATTCAGAGGTCTCGGGTAAGATTGAGAAGACACCAATGGTAATTGCTTACAGTACCTTATTATTTTGACCAATGTCACAGCAAGTGTCGGAAATGAGCAGGGGCTACATGAAAGCTGAAGTGTACTAGTCGTGTCAACTCGGAGGAAGGATTCTTGCAAGGGCCACATACCTACAACATCACACCACACATCTTCCAGCGAACACGAGACTCCACACTACGTCGATACCAGCTCTGCGCTCAGGTTATGTCGTTCATGTTAAACATTTATTGTAACATTGATCAACAAAATAAAGTACTGTTTGTGTCTTCTCAGTCACACCCGATAACCCTGAATACTCATTACTACTAAACTGTTTGTTTCTGGCACATGGTCATCTGGAGGAATATATTTTTGTCACCATGTTCCCTATTACATAGGGCGTTACATTAGTGAACATCCTGTATGTGTGTAGCTTGTACGTTTGTCCGCTCCTGTTGACAAGGTGACCTGAGTGAGTGTATGGTAATACTGTAGTGACCTCTATGACCTGCCGCTGTCAAGACACAGCGAGTGTTACGTCACTGCATGTCGCTGTAACACACTCGACGTTATGTAACGTTACTTCCCTTTGTCCGCCTCACTATCTGCCGGCATGGCGAATATGTTTCTGGTTCATCTCGGTCTGTGCGATAACCTCACTTTTGAATTTGTTCTTGAAATTTAGGCGACGCCACCAAAGTGAACGTTAGGGCGATGTCAGCTTGTTCTATAGAACGTTACATCCACTGTCTACCTGCAACCCTGCTTGTAGCAAGTGTGTGTACCTATACATATATACACATATACACACACGCACGGTTATCTTGGGTGGGAGTCTTCCATCATTGTGCTTGCAATACAAATAAAACATGTCCTGAAGTGAGGTTAGATTACTATCGCTACAGATATAGAAGAAAACATTACGAGACGCTGTTTTCAATTTGTTTTAAGTAAACCGTCATTTACACCAGTATAGAGGGTATTGAAGCTGCAGCTTGACAGATCATATAACGATGTGCATCTGGCATGGATGGATATTTACCAGCGCTGGCTCATGTATCATTGTATATTGTATGAATATAATATGTTATGTGTCAGTTTGTGCAGCGTTATATGGAACCTGCTTTACCATATATCAACACACTTGTTTTCAATTACTACTGACTCTATACGCATTGCCACAATTTTACAACCCGTATTTCCGTGAAATAAATATGTTTATAATAACATTTCCTGTTACTGAACTGTTAACACCGTAATATTAGACTCGGTACAGTTGTTGTCGTCTAACAGAACATGTCTCGCTGTTAGGGCTGGTTAATTAAGGTCGCGGTGTACCGCAATGTTCATCACCATGTTTTTTTTTTTTTTTTTTTCATATTTGAACCAGTTATTTTTTCTTGTTTTCGACACAAAATGGGATTAATTTTTACTCTCATATATATATTTTTTATCTCGCATAATTTTTGCGTAATGGCTCTTTAAAGCCAAAATTTGCATTTTCCCGTTTTGAGGACGGCACTAAAACCAAACTCACTTATCAAACTTTGAAAAATCACATTGAATAACTATGTTGTTGGCTACAAATTCACCTATGTTAAACTACAAAATTAAATATTTCTATATTAAAAAAAATATTGAATCGTTTAAATTGTTATTTTAAATTTCAGCATTTTTATTTAAATACCAACCATTTTTATTCTTTATTTTTATGTGCATGACATTGTAGCCTGCGACGTCTTTATCCACTGTGATTTTTTTTTTCCAGTTTGTCATCAGTTGGTTTTAGTGTAGACCTTAAAACGGGAACATGAAAATTTTGACTTTAACAAGCCACGTACAAAAAACACAGAAAACAGAAGAAAAACAATCCCAGAGGAATTGAGTCGGTTTGTGTGTGTGTGTGTGTGTGTGTGTGTGTGTGTGTGTGTGTATATATATATATATATATATATATATATATATATATATATATATATATATATATATATGGTGGACAATGTACAACAACTAAAAAACAAGAGACAACACAGCACAAGTTTAAACCACGGGAGAAATAATTTTTGTTGTATTTTAACTTGTGTTGTCTCTTGTTTGTAATTTGTTGTTAATTGTCCACTATTAATGCCTACTTCCGTCTTTTAACATATTGGGAATCTGTTTTTTGGGCCTGTCTTTATGTTTGGGTGTTTTCAAATTCTCGACTGAATTCTATCGCAATTTTTGCTGATATATGTAAAACTGACGGAATTCCTGTGGGACTGTTTTCTTCTGTTTTCTGTGCTTTTTTGTACGTTTTTTTTGTACTTTGTCACGTTGTCTTTCAATATAAGTTCGGACAACAAAACATGAGCAATGGAATATGTCCACAAAACAATAACCTGTAATGGGAAGTGTACTATAACAAGTAACAGTTATGTTATAGTTGCAGTCTGTTGTCGTGTTGTATATTGCATTGCAATGTTGTGTGAAAGCTAGAGAGTAGCTTGGAAGTGTGGGTCCGTCAACCAGGTGTGCCTGGCTCGATATAAAAACTGGCAGCAGGAAGTAAACGAGTTGGCAGACCGGTCTAGGCTAGTCTAGTCTAGGCTAGTCTAGCTGGCTATATTCAGCGTGATAGGGTCACACAGTAGCGACCGGTGAAGTCAGATAACGGGTGTTCACACGTTGTCTTCAAAACTAAGAAAGGACATTTTTAATGTAAAACTGTTGCAAATTGTTTCGACACACTAGATTTCATGTTATTTTACTGAACTTATCTGGACGAAAATAGTACCACAGTTTAGAACATAGTCACGCTCACAAGGAACTGTTGGCGTGAAATGTTTGTTGGTTCGGCATTCGTCGCGAGAAGTAGGACCTTGTGTTTACAAGTGGCGCTGATGTTTCCCCTTGTATTGTTGGAACATAGCTACTAGAGCTTCACAGAACTAGCAGGTGAGATACTAGCGCTCCGTCTTCTTAGTGTCGTTGTATTGTGGTTAGTGTGCCACTAGTGGATGGGCATACGTGGGGCTATGCAGTTAGCAAGGATGCGCTAGTCGACTAGACGTTCAGAGAACATATGTCTGTCTCTTGCACCAACAACACTTCAGTTCAATAGCACCTTCCTATCAAGACCACATCACAGTCACAGGAAACAATACCTAGTATGGTCACATATCTACCGCCGAGCCATGTAACATGTGTTATTTGACATGGTGTAACATATAAACTACAAGCTAGCTTCTTGTCTTACCAGTTGTAACCATAGCCACGATGTCAGTGGCTTCCTATAGAGCTTAGCTTGTGTTGTCTGTACTTCATGACGTTACCTACATCACTCGAGAACATACAGCAGTGCAGCCGATATTATTACGAATGATAGTCACTGTATTTTAGTCTGTACTTTATGATAAACAAAACTGTCGTGTGTATGACGCAGAAACATGTTGGTGACATTCTTGGCTTGCGGCTTGTTCCCCGTGTCGCCCCGCCCCCCCCCCCTCCCAGTACCTTCACCCCACACCTGATAACTAAAGATAGATGTCCTTGGATGTTTGTGACTGGGAAGACTTGAATATCAGCGACTGTTTACGTTCTTGACAACACTACGAACTTCTCGTGGGCCAGCTCCTAAGCACCTTTCACACGATGCAATTTGCTCATTGCTCATCTCGTTGCATGCATAAGTTGCGCGATAGTTGCACTGAAATCTCTTCGCTCATTGCATATTCAACCTTTACGCGACACAATTCACAATGCAATCGACAACGCAGTATAGACACAATCTGCTTCTTTCCCGCCAAACTAATTTGAGATGGATGGATAAGTGCAAGGCAATATGTGCTTTCCTGTTAATGGAAACGTCGGACGAAGAAAATTGCAAATTAAGAAAAAAGCGAAGAGTGTGGACAAGAGAATGCATGGATCGCAACGATGTTATTTAATAGTTTTGAGTGCAAGGACACTGACATTTAAAGATTTTGTAATCTATGTAGGCCAATAGCAACTTGTGTATATGTGGCAATTGGGATATTTACTTCACCCCACCACCTTTTATTTCTCATAGTTTGCCTAGTTGCAACCCTGCTCAGATCTGCTGATACTAGTTTACAAATTTTATGCTAAGTTTGAATTACTTCTAAATGTATTTGTACGGCGGTACATTCACCAACAATAGCACAATTTCCGTCAACGGATTTTTTTTTTTTACAGAATATGCTTGTTTTGATAATTCGCCGACTTTGTATTGTACAATACATGATATTTCTTATATTCGTCTAGTAAACGTAAAATACGTTGACTCGTTCACTCCATTTGGATTTCACTGCTGTGTTTGTTTACATATCAGCACCGCAAGCCTGTTCAGACAGCCAATCATGTTGCTTTATCCATGCAACTTGCGTGGTCTTGCACCGACATATAGAGCATGTTCTATCCTCTGAGATTGCATCGTCGCTTGCATTGCACGTAACATTCCGACAGTTATGTCTCTGATCTGCAATGTAAGATGGCCAGATAGCATGGAAATGCGCGTAAATTGCGTCGTGTGAAAGCTGCTTTAGGCCCGGTCTATAGTCACACGCAAGCACATACGTATCACGAAAACACAAACGCAAGACAACTCCCAGTGTGTTGTACTATAGGACGCAAGCGGACACGGGACACGTGCACAAGACAGTTGATGACTCCGAACTGTTACGTATCCACTCTTGCGTGTAATATTTGAGTTGCCGTGTCCTGTATCCTCCAAGTACCAACAAAGATTCCAGCCCACGTTGGTCTGTTGGAGTGAAGTGTAGGCGTGTTTATGACTTATGGTTGTCTTATAAGTGACCCGCGGTGTTATCGAACCTTGTAACCAGATGATCCTAGGCAGCTGATCAACAAACCATTCACACTGAGCAAGTATTGGCTGCCTAGAAGTACGTCACAATAAATGAACCAATGACATCTGACATACTAACCAAATGTGCTGTGCTCAGGCGGATAGATGAGCGAGTGTGTTTGTTATATAATGGTACAGTAGGTCTGCTGATAAATACACCGGTTTTCTCTTTAGAACGTCTTACGAAGAAAGTTTTGACAGTGGTTGTTTTCCATTACTAAGCAGCACTAACGACATGTGCGCGAAAACAAAAGAGCTAGATATGTGAATAGCTCGGCCGTTGGCCTGCAGTGCTGCTTACAGCTGACATTATATGGCAGTAGCTTAGTCACTTAGCATGCACAGTAGCGCACAGAGAGCTGACTATAAGCGGTATAGCTAACATCACTTACATCTGTCCATTGTGTAAGTGTCTCATATATACAGCGTGTTCCAGGAGTAGAAGTCAATAAAGAGGCGGGTGATAGAAGAGCCCAAGACCTACCAAATAAACCAAACTTGTATAATCCGATTCACAACCGTCTAAAAGTTATGAATTTTTAAAGAAACTCTGGCTGTACTCTTCCCTGAGCTAAGCATTTACTGATGGTGGAAAAAGTAATGGTCCATGTGGAACGAAATTTGTACACACCAAAGATGATTAGTGACGTCACATTAAAAACACATTTCACGTCACTGAGCGTACAGCTTCGTGGTGTAAAAAAATCACTTTCACAAAAGTTGGGTTTGGTTTTGAAAGATGCCACTAGTTTGCACGAGATAAAAAAAAGTGTCAGTGCGCCACAGAGATGATCATCCGCCATTGGGAAAACTGCCCCATAGTATGGCCAATTAATTAAAAAAAAAACTAGTATTTTAAATTAATAATCGTCCATGCAGCAACTGTGAAAACATCAAGTAATGCAGAAGATTCACATAATATAAAATCAGCTATAAGGTTGAAATTAGTATTTGAGTAAATAATTACAAGTAACTTTATTGAAATAAAAATACTAAACAATGTCTGAAATTATTAAAATCTATTTTGAATGTAACACGCTTAATTTGTGAGAATAAAATGAAATGTTATTAATAAAAGTATTAATTTCATTAAACAAAATTGATACTATTGAAATGGAAAGTTGAGATGAATTTCTTCACCAGGCACCCTTACATAGTTGCTGCTTCATATTCACAGCGACTGCGGTTATGTAGAGGCTAGTGCGCTCGCCTCCCATCAATGCGAACTGGGTGTAATTCCTGAACAGCCTCACAGACAGATTTTCTGCATTTTAAAAGAAGTACCACATCTTTGCATACAAATTATCTGTTAATATGCGATACTTCTAGGGTATACAGTTGTGTACCATCACCAACATGTTTTGCAGCAGATCATATGACATCCTAACCAACACGTATTTTCTAGCTGAGAAACAACGCCAAGATCCTGATCTGAAGGAAACGAAAGGAATGAAATGGAAATATTTGTGCAGCTCTTGACAGCGATGTCTTGTAAGCCTATGAAGGTTCTACCCTCGTAGCGAAGTCAGTAAAGCGTCGGTCTGCGGTGCGAAGGATCCCCGTTTCGCATCAGGGCAAGGTCATGTTTGTTGTGTTGTCCTTCACCTCGTGTCACCCTCATCGGCACTTAATAACTCGTTGTCAAAAAGCCATAATACCCTCAGTCACCCCCCCCCCCCCCCCATTTAGGTGAATGTGAGCATGGAGTGGTACTGGAACGGAAAACAGGGGTACGTGAGAGGACACCCCCCATCTCCAAGGCCATCTTACTGTATTAGCCATAATTGACACACGCAGAGAATATGCTTGTGAGGCTATCCAGGAATTACACCCAGTTCGCATTGATGGGAGGCGAGCGCAGTAGCCTCTACATAACCGCAGTCGCTGTGAATATGAAGCAGCAACTATGTAAGGGTGTCTGGTGAAGAAATTCATCTCAACTTTCCATTTCAATAGTATCAATTTTGTTTAATGAAATTACTGACTATTAATACTTTTATTAATAACATTTCATTTTATTCTCACAAATTAAGCGTGTTACATTCAAAATAGATGTTAATAATTTCAGACATTGTTTAGTATTTTTATTTCAATAAAGTTACCTGTAATTATTTACTCAAATACTAATTTCAACCTTATAGCTGATTTTATATTATGTGAATCTTCTGCATTACTTGATGTTTTCACAGTTACTGCATGAACGATTATTAATTTAAAATACTAGTTTTTACTAATTAACTGGCCATACTATGGGGCAGTTTTTCCAATGGCGGGTGATCATTTATGTGACACATTGATATTATTTTTACCTCGTGCAAACTAGTGGCATCTTTCAAAACCAAACACAACTTTTGTGAAAGTTGGTTTTTTTTTACACCACGAAGCTGTACTCTCAGTGACGTGAAATGTGTTTTTAAATGTGACGACACTAATCACATTTGGTGTGTACAAATTTCGTTCCACATGGACCATTACTTTTCCCACCATCAGTAAATGCTTAGCTCAGGGAAGAGTACAGCCAGAGTTTCTTACATAATTCATAACTTTTAGACGGTTGTGAATCGGATTATACAAGTCTTGTTTATTTGGTAGGTCTTGGGCCCCTCTATCAGCCGCCTCTTTATTGACGTCTACTCCTGGAACATATCCTGACAGCCTGCTAGTGTTGATAGTGCTATTACAAGGACTTCAGTCGTGCCACACTAATAAACGTTTTACTTTTGTAAGCCAGTGTAAAAGAAAGGCAATCCTATGAAGTGCATTTTACTGTAGGGAGGTGTATAGTTTTATATGGGCTATTTGTGACAGCCAATTGTGTGAAGTCGTGCAGGGTTGCTTGAGAAACGTGGGATAAAGAGAACATTTATTTTCGCCCATGAATTCTTATTTCGTATGTAGCAGGCGCCCTCCAATAAAAATATTACAGCATGCTAGCCACTGACTGAAGTGTGTGTTAGATATCTTTGTAAAGTACCTGTACCGATATGGCCCGCGCAAGGTTCAGAAATCATGTGTGCATGAGTCATTAATTATATTGCTAATATGACACATGGATGATGTTAGACAGATATTTATGGATGATGTATGTTCGCACAGGAGACTAGTGTGTATGGACGATGTAAGCAGGTCCGGCGTCGACAACATCACGTATATTGAGCGAGTTAACTTAGTTGGCCTGTGATTGCCCGAGGTCTTCTATTGGTCGCCAGCCGGCTCGTATTGTCGTCATCTTCACGTCCAAGTACTCTAGTCCTCAGTGAGTCAGGCAGGTCATATGATGCTCGACTACCACACGATACTTAGCTTATCATATAGGCGAGTAACTCGGGTCACTTTTTGTATGCAAGACAGCTTCACTCGGACCACGTGTAACGATTCAAGTTTTAGCCGCATTATTGTGCTTAACTCGTCCCAAGTTTCACAAGTCAAACAATTTCACGTGACTTGACACGGTGGTGTGTGAACTATTAAGACAACATTATGTAGTGTAATTAGACTGTTGCCTCAGTGTCTCTCCGCCTCCCGCAGCAACAACGTAGTGTAGCCTGTCAGGTGCCGGTTTACGATGCAAGAAGTCCTGGGTTCTAATCCTGTTGTCCCTTCACCTCACTCGGCTCTCAATATATCGTTGTTCAGGGGCCGTAAAATACTCTCACCCCCCCCCCCCTCAGGCTGGATTCATCATCACTGTATCTTAGCCGGAGGAATATGCCTACAGTTCGAAAATAAATACGTAACTGGAAGGAAATGTTCGTTCGCAATCCGTACGTTACACAATCAAGCAAAGATTTATCGAAATAGACTTTCTATTTACGTAAACAATTCTCGATTCACTGTTCATGTTGTGGAATGTAGCTACCAGAAATTGAGTACACAGTTTTGTAAGCATGTTTAAATGGGTTTGTTGATTCCCTTATACAATGAGGCTGCTTAACTGCTGTATAAAATGTGTTCTATGGTGCGGTGTGTTGTTGTGTAATGTACGCAGCATATTGCAAGTCATTTAACACGTTCTGGCAGTCTAGCTTGTCACGTGTCTCTCCTTGCAACTAGGCAGTGGACGCATCTACAATGCGAGTATTATAACACTGGATACATACTCTATGTAAACTTGCCACACGTTAGTTAAGTAGCGCTGTGGTAGTAAGTATGGTACACTGAAGTTACCAAACTTGTATTGTAACAGTTGTAACGTTTGCATATTTACAAGGCGGTACTATGGTTACTTGTACCATACTGCGTTCAGGTAATAACATCCTACATTTTAGGATGTTTTTTTTACAGTGTGCAAAATTCACTGATGCAGCATGTGTTCTGGCAGGCCATCTATCTTCCGGCTTGAAACAATGACACAGCGGTTGAAATATGGTGCACATCGTGTCTAAGGCGCCTTGCTTTAGATTTCCATCCATTTGACAACTCTGCGTAAGTTACTGTTAGTATGCGAGTCTTACTCTCTCAATATAGTCTGTACCTCACTGTATGTAACTAGAGATATGTTTGTACTTACCATAGATATAATGATACATGAAACCAGCAATGATGATCGCCAGTTGTCAGTTTGTATGACCAGGACATGTGAGAGCTTGAAGACGAGGCAGAGAGAGCAATGTAAACTGGCATAGCTAGCGACTAGTCTGCTGTAACAGCGGCCTACATCAATAAAGTCTGTACCTCACTGTATGTAACTAGATATATGTATGTACGTACCATAGATATAATGATACATGAAACGAGCAATGATGATCGCCAGTTGTCAGTTTGTATGACCAGGACATGTGAGAGCTTGAAGACGAGGCAGAGAGAGCAATGTAA
>PNEQ01082972.1:0-23575 GCA_003012365.1 Medauroidea extradentata | reverse complement strand
GGTAACTAGACCAGTTGCCAAGTTGTCCCCTTTGCCCCAAAACTGAGTTAGAAATAAGCTATTTCTGGTGGGCGGGATGTTGGGACCTGTCAACTTTGTACTTAGGTTGTTGTTGTTATTTGTGAACTGAACTTTATTGACTGTCTCTTGTGTGACTCTTACCCGGAACTTAGCTTTGTTTTTTTTTTTTTTTTTTTTTGCGGGCTCGACGAGGCTAGCGGGCAAGATGGCGACCTAGCCATAGTTCAAAAAACGTGTGGTGTTATCGGTGCGTACGGACGTGTTTACGCAGTGTATGTTCGACGGAACATCAGTATGTACAACAAGGGTTCAAATTGCCACACTAGAGCGACATCCTGGGGATATTTGATAAACTTCCAGTCTGGTAATTAGTGATGGCCAATGAACATGCTACAATCTTCCTGAGATATCTCAAGGATAGTACCCAATCAACACATTTAAAATGTCATATGGATATTCTTACAGGACCTCAGCTGAATATCCCTGCAGTATAAGATATGGTTTTCATACACTTACTCATTTAAAAAAAAAAAAAAAATGTTCTGTACTTATTTCTATCCGTTACAACCAACTTATACCACACTTATTGATATTAAGAGTTAGTTGGACCTGGCGCATAAGATATGATGTAGCGTGGTATGAAAAGTGTTTTTTCATGTATAACTATTAAACGTGTTTTCAGTACGTACGTCTACGAAAAGAAGACACACTTAAAACTATGTCTCTAGCATTTTAAAAATACAGCTAGCTTATTAAATATATAATTACTGAGCTTCTTAAAAGTGGTAAAAATGGCTTTTTTAGATTGCTGTATCTGGAAAGCTACCAACCGTAATTGTAAAACAAAATGATGGCGACCTGTGTTGGACTTTACCTCATACTTTCCACAAATAAAATAATAGGGTCACAGCTTAGCTGTCCTATTGAAAAACACTTTCTACGAAAACACTTTCTACGAAAACACTGCACGCTAGTTTAGTCCTCTGCACCTAGAGGCGAAGCGGTGTTGAACGCACACATTGGAGACTACTTATCGCCCTCCCTACTTTCTTGCTTCAAAAAGAAAAAAAAACTTTTTAGGTCCAACTAACTCTTAAATTTCCTAGTCTAATGTAGTTGGATTTGAGTCCAGAACCTACAGTTTCAAGTTTAACATGCCAACCATTACTCCAGCACATCACTTAATGCTAACCCACATCCTAATTCATACGTATACATGTTACAATGAGAGGGGAAAATTATATTTGTGGAGTGTTGCAAATATTTTTAACACAAATATTCATATAAATAGTCTTATTTGTCATAAAGAAATATATTTACAACTAACCGCAGATATGAAAACTCATCCAGAAAAATATAGGTGTGATCATTGAAATGTCCTGCTGAAATGTCCACAGTTATTCACAGCAGGAAACTCGGATGATTCACATTAAGGGCGGACATGTCCCACCACTTAGGGTTTGTCAGTGCATATACAGGATGTCTACCCAACCCGTTCAACCAAAATCAGTGACTTTTTTGGTGGCTTTTGGTGACCTCTAAAAAATATTCGTGACCTGTGCATTTTGTCATGGGTGTTACTTAACTATTTTCTACTGCCCTTACTGCTCCAAAATCAAACTACATCGTAACTTAATTACTTACATGCATTACCAGAACAAGTATGTTGCATACAAACACAAAAACACAGTGCTTAAGCTTGTACTTATATTTCTTCTCAATTTTTTTTCACTCTTTCTCAATGTCTAGCAACTCTTCCTTTTTCTTCCAACAATTTTTCCTTTCTTGTTTCTAGCATCTTGATGTCATGTGCTGCTCTTTTTCTAGCATTCAGTGCTTCATCCTGTTCACTTTTTTTCTTTCTTAGGTCATCTTTCCTCTTCGATGAAGCATTGCGAAAATCTAGAATCATATGTCGTGTTATTTTCTGTGCTAGAGATACAACACCACCTGGAAAAAATTAGCTAGTATGTGAATACTGCATATAAACTTAGACCTCAATAGAAGCCCTCATAATAAAAATTTAGGTAATTTAATTATGTAACTAATCCTACCTGGAAGGGAAGAAATATGATCATGAACCAGCCTCTGTGCGACGAAAGATTTCTCTAGTAGATTTTTCACCAAAAAGTCTTTGTTAAAGGAAAAACTCCTCTCAACTGCTGCATTTCCATGAAAGCTAATGAGAAAATATTGAAAAAACAATAAAAGTTGTTTGTAGCTATCCTGCATTGTTGAATTGATCAACTGGAATAGAAATTTATCAAGCCTGTCCTTTTTCCAATTATAAAATTTGGCAGCTTTCAGGACATTTGAATGTTCACAAAACTAGATGTACTCCCTCAATACAACATCTCCATCTGCAGGTGACAACTGGTGGTGCGATATCGATTCTTCAATAGCAATTTTTACTCTTGAAGTTCTTACAGATTTTTTGCACATTACTGTTGGCGACAAACACGTACAACCCAAGACTACTCTCTTCTTCAAAGGGCTATTCTCATCTAGCTTGGTGTACAAGGTTAACATAAATTTTTTGCGGTCTGCCTTAAACTTCAGTGTGTCAAGCTCTCTAAATTTTTTTAGACTGCAGGTAGCACCAAAACCAATTTCAACTGAATCCGGAGTCCTCAAGTCACTTTCAGTTGTGGTATTCAAACGCTTTAACTGTGATGCACTAGAAATGTTTTTCATCACACTTTTTTTGAAAACTCTGCTTCCTATGCTCCTGAGTAAAAGAAAGAACTCTTGGTGAACGAATGGAAGCAAGGGATCATTTCTCTGAAAATTGGTAAGGAATTCCTCCAACTCTTCAGCAATCATTGCAGAGAAATGCAATTGTTGCTTCCAATACAGGATCCTCCAAGGCATTTTTCACAATGTAAAAATTTGAGTGTTTGGATGTTTTTTTTTTTTTTTTTCACCCAAGTTCTTTGTCTAAGAAATATTTTTTTTTAGAAGCGGTATCATTTCTAAACATCTTTTTATTACAGCAGAGTTTTCTGTCCACCGCACAGCACAAAATTTTTTTGGAAATACTCTGGAACCAGTAATATATGAATAAACTGCATGCTGGGATGGATAGTTTTTAAAAAGGTAGAACAATGCCCTCAGAACTTCATTAAGGTTCCAGCCAACCTTTGCATGGACAGTTTTGTAAGCACCATTGACAATATGCAATGAACAAGTCCCAACATCTAAAACTTTCTTTTCTGTGTCAAGGGTACTTTCCATGTAACTTTTGAGGTCATGAATTAGTTTCAAATTTACATTATGTCCATCAGTTGAAAGCTGAACTAAGTTTCCTAGCGAAAGTTTGGCCTCACCAATACAAACAATCAGTTTCTCAGGCATATCTACAGCTGTAGAGCATTCAAGGAAAACTGAGGTTAAGTATCTTGTAACAGTGCAACAATTTTCTGAATCCCAGTATCTAACAACAACATCCATTTGTTATTTCTGACAGATATCGTTAAGGCTTTCATCAATCGATAAAGCATAAAATGGACTTTTCTGAACATTTATAGATACTAATGTTGCAAAATGAGGCCCAAGGCCATACGTAACACTGTATGCTATTTTGTCATTTTGCATTTGCATTTTTAAAGCTACAGGACTGTCAGGAATCATAATTGGAAATAACTCCACTGCTGCTGCTCCCGAGCGAGCTGAAGCATGCGTACAAACACAATGAGCTGCCCATATTATTTCAGCTTTAGTCACGCTATCACCTGCAAAGTATGCAGATAAACTGGATGGATCTCGACCGGAGCTTCCAAAGTCCCAACTGCTTGACTGTGGTTGCGATGTACTAGGCTTGGACAGAGGTGGTTTAGTTACAGTGGACTCAGTTATTGATGAACTAGGTAATTGTGGTTCTGATCCATTAGGCTTGGGCAGAGATGAACTAGTTACAGTGGACTCGGATATAGTTGCACTAGGTGTAGTATTATCAACAGTTGCAGGTGTGCTCTTAAAGTACAGAGCTGGTTGCTTGCCAAACTTAAGAAAAGTGTACAAATCACCATGCTTCTTACCTTTCACATGACTCTTGATTGAATTTATGCCCGAGTGAGAAACGTCAAAATGTTTTTTACACAATGTGCAAAAAGCCGAAAATATATCTTTCCCAACTCTAAGCCACATTTTCCATTCTTCATTTTCCATCCATACGTCTTGAAAACGGCACTTCCCTGGCATTTTGATGACCACTGGTAAATAGGCTACTCAACTAAAATTGCACCACTAATATTACTGAAAAAAAGTTGCAGTGTATTTGCACACCCGCACGTCCTGAAAGCAGCAATTGCCAGGCATTTTGTTAGCAACTGGTATACACTTGACTAAAATCGCGTCGCTAAAATTACGAGAAAAGCCAGTATGCAGTTTCTAGGTTATCACACGAGGCAAAACATTCACCTCGCACTTGACTAAAATTGCATCACAAAAATTACGAGAAAAGCCAGTGAGCAATAGAAATCATCGAAACATTATTTAGCAAAATATTGTTTTAAAATATAATACTTCACTTTCTGTATTCGTGATATTTCTACATCAAAGTCGTTTTCTTATCTTCGTTTGACTGTGAATGAGTCAGTAAACCCGCCCACCTAAATTACATGATCCACATTAGAATGCGCGGAAGAAAATTCACTTATTAATATCAGAATTGTTATTTTACATAGTTATCCAATACATCAGTTCTCTACAATGAGTAAACAGTAGCCGTCAGGACATATTGCAATCTTATTATTTGGTTGCAGTGCCCTCATGTGATATCTTACAACTTAAATCCAATTGTTTCATACTTATACCTACAGTTTTCATTAGTGTCGTGACCCAGTGTGTAAACTTCCCAGTGGAAACGAGGTTCAAGTCCAATATAAGAACTTGGTCTTACATATATTTACATATAGCAACCGTTTTCTTTTCATGGCCCTAAAAACATCAAAAAACAAAATTAGTTTGTATATGGATGTATTCCTGAAAAGGACTGATTACGTACGAGGGTTTTTACTATGGGGTCCAATTACCATTTGACTACATTACTGCATAACCTCCCTCTTATACTAGAGCAACAACACGCTCACCTACTGACTGTGTTTTGTGCGCCATTACTCGAACTAAGGAGTGCAGTGCGGGACGACTGTATTAGCAGCTTGTTATACCAGTACAACAAAATATGATATAACTTGTCCGTTAATTATGGTACACTATATCTTCGTTACCGAACAGTTTCCACTTTAAAAGTTTGTTCGCGTTCTTATATGCATTACGTAGCTCGGTGTTAAAATGCATGTATGATATGCGGGGAAAATGAGTTAAAACACAAGGGCACAAAGTAACACTGGATTGTTATTCAAGTGTCATTTTTGGAACAGGTTTAATGAACATGTTGTATATTTTTATTTAATTATAATACTGGTCATTATTCAACACTGTCTCAATGTAGCAATATGTAAATACAATGGGCTACATGTATGAAATTTAAAATTCATGAAAAATAAATTTACACTCAAGTATGTACAAGGCGAAATATGAAATTAATAGAATGGATATTTCGTTAAAGCAGTTTCATTGAGATATACCATACATATAACACACATGAAAACAGCTACATTAAAGTAATTCTGAATATTTACCCATGTTTTAAACAGTAGAAATGTGTGCGGACAACAAAATTCTGCTGAGGATTTATAAACAGATTTCGAGATAAGGAAACTACTTATTATCTAAGCGAATATGTAAGTTTTCATACCTTCCAAAATGGCGGCATATAGAAGCTATTTTTCAGAAGTTCTGAGCACGCAGTAAATATTTCAAAAGTGGGTTGCGACCAGAATAAATTTTTATGCCGTACACACTGGCCCAAAACACAATTTAAATAAATAAGCCATATGTCCGATCAAAACAAATTGTTTTAGACCCGCCAAGTGCCGGCTGTTGTACTGAAGGAAGATGTCACAGATGCAGCTGTTTTGTGAGAAAATGATTTCGCTAGCGTTTCAAATGTAAGATTTTATAATGGCTGTAGTTACCTCAAATCACCTGCAAATGTAAAAAGTTCACCTTTGTGGGCTAGATTTTCCATGCTGATAACGTAGATGATTTCAGTAAAATTTGTGAGAAAGTCTCATTAGCTTTAAGCGTGCAAATCTAATTAACAGTGACATTAAATGTAAATCGCCGAGCCACAATTAAGTAAAAATATATGTATAATTATAAAACGACGTAAACGTTTCAGGTTTCACAAAGCTATTTAGTGAAAGTACTCAAACAATATTAATTGTAGCCAAAAGCATAACCCATTTCAGTATTAATAAACAAATTAATACTGATGTTTATTTCAGTTGATTTAAATGCCTGGTGAATTCCATTTACTTTTTCGTCAACAAACACAGGTAATATTGAAAATGTTCATTAAAAAAATATATTACTTAATTCATCTTATATGTTGTAAGACTTCCTTTTTTTACGAACAAAGCTCCTGAAATATATTGTCATAGATGAATGTGTAAGAAATTTACACGCGCACACACACGCACGCGCATGCACACATGCATGCACACACGCACGTACACACGCACACGCACGCACACATGCACACGCACGCCCATGCACGCACGTGCACACACACACAGATACACATATACATACAGTAAATAAAAGCTACTATCACATGAAACACAAACGAAATTGATACTACATTACGTAAACAAAGCAAGTTTTATCTGTCTTAATATACTTCACCTGCATGTACATATTAGTAACTGTGCAATCCATTTAATTAATATACTTAAAACACTTGAAGAAACAATATTTCAAAAGGTAAGGGCGCTATTATGGAACTTCTGATCAGTGCAAGTGAATAAGGCATTTTATCAATGAACACGTGTGTTTAAAATGTCACTGGACTGCTTTGTTTTCTAAAGTAATCTAATCAACTTTGAATTTACAGATATTATTGCATGAGTCATTGGTATGTTTTATATCAAAGTTATACACATCACACTTTTCTTTAATTATCTTGGAATTGGCACCCTTTTTCGCGTAATTTGTCGCGTATGAAAATAACTGCTTTGCGTGTCAAGGGGTTCCCGGCTAAGCGTTGCTGGACGTTTTAATAGTTGGTTTAAATGATTAATTAAGTCACAATGAAAGAAACGCCCAACATTGAAGGTTACCGATTTAACATAATAAGATTAATTCATTGGCAAAAAGGTCCTATAAAATAAAAGTTATTAAAATTGACATTCCAAATATCTACCATTATAAACTTTTTATATTAACATTCTAATTGCAATTTACAAAAATAATTATCTCAACATTTCACTTAAAGCTAACACGTACGGTGTAGTGTTAATCTTGAATAATGTTATAAATTATGAGTAATCATTTTTATTTGATTCAGACTACCATGTTATAAATAAGGACATTAGAACATTGCATAAAATATAACAAAGGTATTTCGAATAGTCTTGAATCATCAGCACCGTTTATTGATTTTTGAGCATGAACGCAACACGCTGTAGTAAATTATGCAAAATGCATGCTATATGTATATGTGTGTATTTATTGGACGGCTCACAATATAACCGCCTACTATGAACCGCTTGACGTGATCAGTAATTCATTGTTTACTTATTATAACAATTGTAATGTCATATAGTATGTTATAAGTTTGGTGTAAGTATTTAACGGAAATAATTTGCTTTACCCAGAATCTTAAATGCATTGTGCTTCATAATACTATATTGTAAAAGACAAACTACCCAGGTGACATTCGTTTCCTTGTATTATTAAATGATTAAAATGCCAGTGTGAACAAACCATAATTTGTAATGATCTTATGACAATTAGTAACTTAGAATTCAAAAATACTATGACGGTTTAAAGTTGCAACTCTTTGGTTCCTTTGTTTTAAATAAATATTCTGTTAATAATTTGGTCTTACCTGAATACCACACGAATCTCTTATATTCGCAAACTTACAATTATTTTCGTATTTTATTAATGTAATAGTAGGAATAAACTTGACATTATATTTTGGGTTTTTGATAGTTACGAATGTAATACATGATAAATACTTATTTCATTTTGAACGTTATCATTCTTAATACATTATTTCTGTGGGGGGAAAAAATTAAAAAATTATATTCCATCAACGGGATTCGAACCCGTGTCTCAAGAACGGTACGAGTGTGTCGTGAGGAGCTCGCTGGGTTGTTGCGATTTTGATGTGTGCCTCTGTACGCTGCCGATGATACCCGATGTGGGACTTAGACAAATTTCTGGCCTGTAGAGAGGAGACATTTTTTGTGTGGCCGAGTGTACATGAAGGGAATGTAATCCATCACCAATAAAATATTTTGAGCTTCTACAGCCAGGAATAGGCATACAGTGACTTGCTAGCAGCCAAGACCATATTCATGTAGGCACTAATTGCTCTCTCACTTGATTTTTTTTTAAAGTGTGTAGTGCCTATTGCAAATGTTTCCTGTCCTTGCAGGCACATTTGAGCAATTTTTTCTTGCATACAGTTCAACAGAGCCCTTTCAGACAAGCTGAGATTTTGTTTTCATTTTGCTACAGAGAATAATAATTTGCCTAATATATTTAGTTAACCATTTCATGTTCTTAAGTTACTTGCAAAGATAGGGTGGCTACCTGTGAAATGTAGGGGTATGATTTTATTAACCGCATTTCAAACAGATTTACAACTTGCAATTCTTGAAGTGCCATTCTGCTTTTGGTAGCTCCGTATGACATACTACATCGCAGCATCTTTATAGTAATGTTTAATTTTTTTTTCAATGCCATTTATCTTCTGTGGACGTCGTATTGAAGGTGTCGTGGAGTTTCAATTCCTTTTGGTCCAAGTGCCATTGCAATTGGTGTTGGAATAATACCCTTTTGCCTTCAAAGCTGCTGTAGAAACTTGTTGACATTGTTTTCAGGTATAACATTTGACCTGGTCTGTCGATCACGTTCTTTTGCATGTGAAACTGTTGGGGGTTTAGTAGTTGAAAGAAAACTTACTAAAGGGCTTCAGTTGAGTGAGCTGTGAGATGCAGCTATGGATGTACATATTTGGTGACAACCTTTGTTCCCTCGATGACAGCACACTGGGCCAGTTTCCCAAGCAGGAGAAGTCGGACGGGAGCCTTGCAGCTGGCTTCAACTATAATGCGGTCGAAAATTTAGTTCACAAAGCAGTTGGTTGGTATTTATAGCTAGAGTGGTGCTATTGTTTCGTATAGTGCAGACGCACTACTGTTACAGTCCTTTGCAGCCATCATTGTACTAGCCCTCAATACAGCAACCATCCACGCCTTTGGTGACTAGGAGCCAAAATTTTGTCATTGAAATATTGTTCTTTTCAATGGTAACTGGCAGCTTGGGTATGTTTTCAACTCCTTGTATCGCGTGACTATCACCAACTAGAATCAGCTGTGGTCCAATCTCTTTTTCACCCTTTCTTTGGATATAACAATCAGACATTATCTTTTTCTCCAGAGCAATGAATACGTAAGGGGAGCTGTGTGCCTGTAAAAAATTGAGTAATTGTCCATAAAACAGTAACAAAAACTATTAAGGCCACTCGTGTTTTTAAATTAATGTTTTAAGTGTTGATTTGAATAAGGTATAATACTGGTACATAATTTCTAATTTTTCCTTCAGAATTCAAATGTGTCTA
Source organism: Medauroidea extradentata (assembly GCA_003012365.1). Lineage (NCBI taxonomy): Eukaryota > Metazoa > Arthropoda > Insecta > Phasmatodea > Phasmatidae > Medauroidea > Medauroidea extradentata. The sequence continues at coordinate 13,857 of PNEQ01082972.1, read as the reverse complement.
GCAATGCATTTCTGTGAATAAAGGATTATATTTTGAGTACAGTAATTAGTATTTATATTTAAACTACTTATATTAGACATGTTCACACTCATATGAGAAAATTATTCTATCAATTATACAAACTTAAGATAGCCTATATTTTTTGGCAGTATCTGAATTTAGGAAAGAGAGATAAGACCCTATTGTTTGAAATCATTAACTATGTAATATGTAAAATTTAATGTTAATATATGAGTAAATGATGATAGCAATACGTATTACTTTTTATAGCATAGGCAACCTGACCTTGTAGCTAGTGTTTTAATAATTTGAATAGTTTTGTAAGTAATATATGTATTATGATGCAAGTATGAATTCAAATAATTATGAAAAGTAAAAAATTGCTTTGACATTGGTGTAAATCATGTATTATTTCCCACTAAGATAAAAATTAATTCATTGGAACATTCATTACACGTGGCTACTATTTTTTTCCATCTCCCTCTCAAAACATAGAAAACCTTGCACATATATCATTATAGTAATTGTTTGTATGTTCTGCACCATAACAAAGCCATATATTTTTAACAAATTAATCTGTAGGTATAGATAACCAAGTTACAGCAGTATGACCGTAACTTTTTTTTCTAACTGAACAGGCCTGTGTTTGCGTACTTTATTTTACAGCTCTAGTGTGTTTTCAAGACACTGACATCCTCATGCAGCAAATGGTATACCTACTAGAACGTTGTACGGTAATATGTATGTAACTTATGGACACTTTTAATCTCCACTTGTAAATGTTGTGAAGGTGAACACATGAATGCCTTGGTGCTTGCAGGCATTGTGTCTGGAACTGGGAGGACCCAGGATGTAATGCTGAGGATGTGCTTTCCAAATGTTGCTGGTGTGTGCGACTTTCTGTCAGACGTCACCAATGCAATATTCCAAGGACACGGTATGATCGTCAAGTCGGGCTGCCACTTCTGTGATGAGAACGGCTGCAACAAGCCACCGACAAACCTAGAGGATTACAGCACTGCCTCCACTTGTAGGTCATCTGCCATTCTGCTGTTGGCAATGTACATTTTTTCAGCCACAAGGTCTTGACCTTCAAGGTCACAACATTGTAACTAAAAAATTTTGCTCAACTTCATACATTGCTTTATTGTTAAAAATGAATTTAATTTCATCTAATAGTATCAGTAAGTTGCCACACTGGAACAAGTATTATGAATTAAGTGGATATATTTTCCTTTTAGATTTTATTTTAGACAAATCTCAGTTACTGGAAAGTTGAGAATAAGAACACCACAAATATTCTTCAGCTAAGCAAATTTTATTCTCGTCAGCAAACACAGTACGTACTTCAAAATTTGTGTTTGTAAGTGCTCCTCCTGCACACCAATTGAAAGTGATAAGGTAGCAAAGTAAAACTTATGGTTAAGAAGACTTGCTCCAATTTGTGCTTTAGACATCACTTTTTGCAAACCAGATGTATAGACACTCACTTCCCATCAAAAACAGCACTAACCTGAAACTGTGGCAGATACCACCCCTCCAACATGTTGTACAGTTCTTCTATAATGAATACGTAGACCCAATACAAAGTATTGATAAGATGCTGTTATTTGCACAAATTGTGCCTTTGTTGTGCTAACAGCGTCAAGCACAAGTCTGAGTTCAGCATAACTCTGGGACCTATATGCTACAAACATTAGGCAAACTTCTTTGGCTTCCCAATTGTTTTACAGCCCTGTGGCCTTTTCATGTTTTCAGCTGGTAGTTCCAATGCAAGTATTGTACTCATTCCTTACAGATGGTGTTTTTTTCCTCGTTCCAGTTGAGAGACCATACACCAACCATTTGATTTGCACAGTTAAAACACTTTTGGTGTTATGATTGGCTGTATTATATAATTTGTGAACAGTGTTAATCTTGGTATGAGCAGCAACTTTTTGGAACAAGAAAAATGCATAGTTCCTAGCCTAATGTACTTATCAGTATCGTTGACAAAATGTAATTATGGTAGTTTAGATATGGTTAGAGTGTTTAGAATATTTTGTTTTTGGAACTTTGAATTTTTTTTATCTTGCCTTTTCCCATCATCATCAACAAACAAAAACATAGGTGCAAATTTCTGCAACTAATCTGATTATAACTTGAAAATGGCACATTTGCATGTAACACAAAATGTAAGAAAATAACATGGTGCTCTTGCTTATGTAATCATTTCTCTGCTCTAAATCACATGTAATATGCCAGTTTATTCTTAAGCTTATGGCTTGTTACCTGTAAATAAAACAGAAATTATTGTGTTCCAGTTTACTGTTGCAAATTTAAACTAAAGGAAAATTTTATAGCTTTTATACAATTTTTAAAATGTTATCTTAGGAAAGTAAGAAATCGGAATATTTTACTGATGGCAGTCTACAGGAAACTGCTATTTTGTACATAACTTCTTTATTAAACTGAAAATAATTTTTATGTTGCAGTCACTTGTTTTATGGCACAGCAGTTTACACCAATTTCCCTACACAAAATGTTAGGAGCAATCATATTTATTAGCACATATATTTTTGATATAATTCCTCATTGTTTATATTCCTGTTTAGCTGTAAGTGAAGTGCTATCTGATTGGATGGTGCATGAAAAGAGGGGGTGGGACAGGTTAGGGGACAGAAGCAGGCACGGTGGGTGAAGGGGAGGCAGGCAGCAAAAGCATTTGGGGAAGGGTTTATCCCCTATCCCAAGTCATACTCTCCGTTGCCTTACCAAACCCTTCCCATGCACAACACTGTCCTTTTCCATCTGCACCCCAGCCTTAAAACGTAACAATTTTATGGATTTCTGAAGAAAAATCTATATCTGAACATCAGACATACATTTATATTTATTTCAGACAAAATACTTACAGTATACACAGTCATCCAGTAAATAAAATTGTACGTAATTACTAGCATGAAAATATACAAAATTGTAATGTAAAATGTATGCAAGTTTACAAACACATAACATCATTTATTATCTTCCTAATAAAATATACATTAGCTTAAACAGACAAAATAAATCATTCTGATCCGTAAATTGCACTGATAAGCATTCTTAAATAAGATAGGAAAGAAAAAAATAACAGCCAGTCTTCTTTGAAACAGTGAATATCAAGCAATGTAATCAACATTTTTGATATATATATGACACCAATTAGGAAGTTTAATTCTTATGACAATTCACATTAGGGGCACTTCCAAGAAATTCACTATCAAAATTCACTTTCATTTGTGTAACGGTACATAATTATCTGCACTGTGTAAATATCACTCCTACAAAAATTATGATGTGTCTCACATTATGCCACATCACACAGCTGAACAAACTTTTGAAACACACAATGTACACTATATAGTTAGGCAAGATGGTTCAAGAGGAAACTTACCAAGACAAGTGTTTTAACTACACAAAGGTAAGTGAAGATTAAGGATGAATCCCTCAAAAGTGCCCCCCAACTATGACAAAGATCTGCTATAATGAAATTTGCAACACACGTGGCAACAGATGCGAGCGGTAACATAGTCTCTCCAGCACATGCACGTGGGCTGCCCAGCAATGACTAATCAGGTTATGAGTGTGTCGTCCAGGTCTTCATCCTTGCCCTCGGGCTGGTTGGCGACCTTGCGCAGCACTTTACTTATTACATCACTCAGCGACTCTTTGGCTCCCACGTCCAGTAGGTTCAGACAGTGCTGTAACACAATTATTCCCCTTCGGCCTTAGTATGTACCACACAAAACCAGCGTCTCCTTATAAATATTCAAGACATGCACAGTTTTTTCTCAGAATATGTGACCAATACAAATAATATATAATTTTCTTAAGCAAAATTACTACCACAAAATCTACGGATTCGAAGATACTGATTTGTCAATATATAATAAGTTCAAATTTAAATAAGCCAAAATATCAGTTTTTAGAAAAACTTTAGTTATAAATTGAATTTTCCATTTATTTAAAATAGTTTCTTCGCTCTAGTTTATGTGACACAGCTGTTACGTCATAATATTTTTTTGTTACTGTATTGACTAAAACTACCGTCTATTGCAATAAATCCTGTTTTTCTTTAGTATTTTTGCAATAATTTTTGTTCCATGTAGCAAAAAATTAGTAAAATTACATAAATGTCTTGTTACCTAATTTTTATTCGTGATCACAAAACTTAAAACTACACCATAAAACACGTTTCTCTCCTTTGTTTGGTTGACATGCTATTGCACCTCGTAATTTTTGTCCATCACATTCCAGTTTAATTTACTGTAATTCAAAATCATTAAAAGTCAAATACTACTTCTCAAACTGGTATGTTTATAAAAATGTTATTGGAAAAAAACTCTACTGTAGATAAGATGATTAATAGACAGAAACTTAACATTTAATGGCCACGAAAAGTTGATAGCACTGCTGTGATTAACATGGTGCTCATCAAATATCATGATTAAGTCAACACAACAGCGTTAGATGCGTTTATCACTCATAGAGTCCTGTAACCTTCTCCCTCAAACAATGTGTACACGGAGAACTATCTGCATTCAGTTATTATTTTAATGCCTGCTTTATTTGAATGGAGTGTTTCAGAACTCAGTTTTTCATTGAAGATTGGGGTGGGTGGGGAGGAGCAGCATGTGGGAAAATGGACACAGTCTTGGATTTTAGACCCGCAAAAGAACTAGGTGTGTGAATATTCAAATGTTTCATTATTCATATTCGAAAAACTAACACCAGATTCCCAAATTTCAAAGTAGCATTGTTCCCGTTTCTTTCGTTTTCGCGCATCCATTGATTGTACTTCACAGTCCTGACAAATTGCCTATACAAACAATGTTAAAAAAACCCACATGGATCATTCATATAAGCATAAATTTCCCGCATTGACCGTTCAGACATTTTCGCCAACAAGAAAGAAAAAACTTTACTTACATTTTACGTTTTCATACCTCGCTTGTATACACTTCTCGAAAGAAACAGGTGTAAGCAACGTATCATAACCGCACAAGGCAAACATTTACCATTGTCAAAAATACGGACAAACGTAATATTTGGTTTGTTTCGACTATAAATTTCACAGTTATTGTTTCAAATATGTTTGGCAATCATTCATCTTATTTTAAGAAACATTTTACGCAGGCAACTGTAGGTTGTGTGTGTGTAAACACAAACATTGCTGAACGAACAACAAACATGTTGCTACCAACAGAAAAACATAATTTTTTATAGAGGAAATTGATATCAAAATTATTTTCAATAGATACCGAACATGTATTGTGTATAAATTCATTTTGTTCTATTGTAAATGTGTGCTTTATTTTTCCTCAATAAAGTTTAGTGAATAATAGTAACGTCAAGAATTTTGGGAATTTTCTTCCGCAATTTCGTGCACTTCCGAATAAAGCCGAAGGCAGCCAGCCGAGCATGTGCACACGAGTCGGAGAGGTTACTTTTGGTTTCGCCTAGTAAATACATATCTTATTCTTGTTATGTTTTCCATTTAGATAGCAACAGTTTTGTGAATTTTGTTAACAAGTGGAGTACACGATTTTCATTTTAAGGCCTGTGAAATGTGTTCACAAATTATTGCTGTAACAATGTCGCGGCCTTCAAAATCTGTTCGCACATTTGAAGAATGCCTTGAGATAATAAAGGACGTAGAGAAATATCCCGGTGAAAAGTATGCTGACATCACCAAATGTCTCAGATTGCCACCTTTGACATTAAACTTGATCGTCGGTAATACAAATGAGCTACGACCATATTCAACACACGCATATCTGAAGTGCAAATTTTCATGTGATGGGTTGTGCGTTTCCCGCATGTTTCGTTTTCTCGCATGCATAGTTTTTTCTCACTGGTCCCTTGAAAAACGATGGGTAGATTTGACTGTATTCAAGCAATTTTGAATATTGAATTTTGAAAAATTTCCTTCATCAATGTATAAGGCTAACATGACTGTTTCTACGTACTTACAAGCGTCAATACCATTAATTCAAATGATTTTATCCATTGTCGTGGTTATTTAAAAGTCTAAAGAATACATGCAAAATACCTAACAAACATTCACCGATATTTCAACAATCAACAAACCTACCAAAATATTTACATTTCCGGTGTGGTGACATGATGTGAGAGTGCGTTACAAAACTACATCACGTTCATGGCCACAGATATATTAGTGCAGACAGTCATTTATCATTGTATACATTGCACTTAAAGCTTATTGATACACTATATAATGGAACATCTCGATAAATCAACTTGATGGTAGTGAAAGTTCGAAGTCTACCTAGTTACCATACATACATCAATGATGTGGTGGTTAACAGTCTTTGTTGACATAAAACATTTGCTGCATGTATGTTACGTTAATAATTTTAATTTTTGTGATGGGTAAAGACACCTGTTTTTCGCAACATGTGAAATTGGAAAATTTTTTCGAAATTTGCCACTTCTGTTTGAAATCACGAAATTGATCAATTATGTGTGAAATTACGAAAGAGTTGCGCAATTTTTGACGTATTCCATAGTAAATTACATCCACATAGTAAATTACGTCCAATTCGAGATATCGATTATACGAATAGAGAAAATGGATTTTCGACCGCGAGTCGAAAGCGAGTTTCGAGAGTATTGAAAGAGACATAAAAATGGCGGCTGTTTGGGTTGAGTAACGTAACGTGTTAGTTTTACCTGATTTTACGCGATTCCCGATTTTTTTGTTTGAAATTCATAATGATAAACTATATGTTAGTCTTTTAATACTGCAATGGTAATTACGATAAAAGAAATTTACATCTGTAATGATGTGACTTACATTTTGCCAGAATGAGAGTTTCGTAAAATGACACTTGCTTTACACGCATCGCGTAAAATGCAAGGCACGAATGACATAACCCAGCATAAATTTTCGGGCAGCAAATAATAGTGAAAACAACGGGGGTAAAATTGTTGTGTCTTAAATAGAACATTTTGAGGCGAAACACGAATGAACAAATTCAAGGTATATAGGTTACGCTATTCAAAAATTTTTTTATTCATAATGGCGTTGTTTGTTACTTCGAGTAATAAATACAGACACAGTGCCATACAATATGACGTAAAAATATTTATCTCGCAGTTTAATTATTTAGTTGTGTGGTTAAAATTGTTAGATGGTTCAACATAACCTAATATTAAGTACTGAATTTTCTGAATTTTTTGTAGTAAGTGTCCGATTTTACTTAGAGAAAAGTAATACAGATAACAGCTTATTCTTGCGACTTAAGTTAGTTTATAAAATTTTATCCCCCATTCCATTCCATTCATATGTATTGATGTGTTTAATATGCCTAATTAATATAACCATCAAATGTAACAAATGGGTAATTTTTTAACCACTCAATTAACATATTTGTGCAAAGAGTGTTTTATTTAAATTTTTAACTGAAAGTACAATACTTTGCACACATTTGTTACCTCCAAAATATTTCTTTGGCATTTACAAAATTAGCTAAATTTATGACGAAATGACATGAAATTTAACAGAAAAGTCAACGAAATTGCCTCGTCAAAATTGACGAAATCATGAACATATTTTCACTGAAAACAGGTGTCTCTAGTGATTAATCGAATCCGACTCCAGAATCAACAGATTCCATTGATTCAACTGGAATTGACATCAAACAGAATACCTGGTTTTGTGATCAATATGACTGGTCAACTATAAAATAAAAACTTGTTCGTCAATGATCGTCGTCATATTTGTTTAGACAATTACATTGCATTACCTACAGTATCAAAATAAATACCTGTACACCATGCTGGGCAGCTACTAGCGCCTATATCCCCAAAAATAAACACTGCAAATACGTCAATTTCCCGCAAAAATTACACTTGGCTTAAACATTGTCACTTTGTTCCAAACTAGAAAAGTTCCAAATATAACTACCTTTTTCAGTCATCATCACAGCTAATCAATAATCTAAAAATAATAGCTTTAAAACACATGTGAAACACGAAAACTCAGCTTAGACATTAGGAAATATGAAATCCGGTACTAAAACAAGTACAGTATAAGCTTTCCAAGAAAATGTAGGTACAGAAATTCCACCTTGTGCAGAAGACCTCACCAATGTCCTGGGATCAGTTTCCAATGAGAGAATAGAATCGCATGACTCTTAACATTCATTATGTAGAGAGCCCAGCTGAAAGTGCCTCTCACAATCCTGTACGTCCAGAAACACTGCCAAAGCTTTCTGTTGCTGAAGACGATGATGACGGTGCAGGGTCAAGACATGAATGTAACATTGAAGAGGGTAAAATATTGAGCATTGAAGAAGAGAACAATCAAGATGACATAGCATCCAGTGGGACCAATGGAAAACTAGAAGACGCCAACAAGCACATGCCAAAACCATGGAAGTGGATGAGAAATGTATCCAAAGAAAGGCGAGAGCAGGGGCTGTCATACTCTGGACTAAAAAAAGAGATGCACTCGGGAAAATGGGCATTTGATCAAGACAAGCCACGTGACGACTACGGGCCGTATCTATAAACTGCTTTCAGTTGTTATCCAATCGCCGAAAGTCTGTTCCGGCCGAAACACACACTATAAACCTTTTTCGTTGCTTGGTTGACTGCCTGGAAGTGAAGAGTCATCCACTTTGAGTGAATGTGGTCAAACGGTGATTCGAAAACCTGTTCAGCTGTTTTCATTGTTTTTTATAACAATGGCGACGATCTTTTCTGGAATAACCTGTCCAACGATACTTGTCACATAAGTAAACACAACATTTTAAAAATATTGTTGATTGGACCTAGTTAATGAATTATGTATATGAAGTTTTCTATAAACAGAAGCTACTGTTAAGTATACCAGAGCCGTTTAAAGTGTATACAATATTCCACTCAGGGTTTGGTAAAAGGTGGGACTTTTCACTAACCAAAATTGTTACAGCACTTGTATATGTTTGCAATTATTGTACCTTTGTTTTGAAAATAAGATACAATTTTACATAGAAACAATAACAGCATTGTGCAAAAATTATGGTAAACACATTCTAACAAAAATGTTTTCTGTATGTACACATTTTATCTGACATTTTTATGATAGTAATATCTTAGTTTGTTTCTTACGATAATTATGTCAGCTGTAAAAAATAAATAATACAATTTTAAAGGTTCTCGTACTTTCTTCAAGTGACTTGTGTGGCAGGTTATTCCACAGTTGGTTTTTTATTTTCCTTTTTATGTATTTCTTTATTGAATAACAACATTGCTTTTAAGCATTTGTAAAACCTGTACAGTTCTCCATGCAAACACATTATGCTCGCTGAAAAAAATCCCTTAGAAATAATGTTTTAACAGTTTTTCACTTTTTTAAAATAAAAAAAAAGCAAAGGCGATTGAAAGCTGTACGGTGCGTTCCCGTTCCTTTCTGCGTACCATCGAAAGGAAGAAAAATGGTACTATGTTGCCATATTTACACTTCAAGTCGCCGTGGAAGACGCGAGAAGTCAGCTGACAGGTGAATGTCTGCTAACAGCACTTCCAAAAGTCATTTATAGATACGGCCATAAGTCTCTTTCCCATCTCTTCTCCCCTTTTGCTCACAACTTGCGTTTATCTCTAGTTAGCTTTCTAAAGCTCAGATTTTACTGCCAAGACACTGAGCTTTAAGAAGCAATGACTGCGAATTAAAGGACACATTACTGTCTCCTGTGTCAATGTGTGTGCTGACTGGTCTGTCTGTCTCTCACCAACCTTCACGATTAAACTGTCTGCGTTACGTGCATGATTTTATCTTTTAATTTACACTACTTAAAAAAAATTATAAACAGTTAACTCACTACACACGCCTATAAGTGTGAGTGTTAAGCAATAAATCCGTATGGGCCAGCAGTTACACTGTTTAAGTATTGTGCAATAAGACCACTTCTGTTATTGAATATTGGCTTCAAACTTAACTTTGTGCTGCCGTTAAACACAATTCACGATTAGTGCACGAAAATGAAGTAGTTGGCATGCTCATTTTTGCTGGCAGATGCACCACCTGTTCAACGGACAAGTCAACGATTACATTCACCCATCCGTGCTGATTTATACCGGTCTCAGGCAAGCGCACAAATTATTCGACGCGTGCCACAGTGTGAAAGGGTACACAGAATTATCATCATAAATAAATTGCTACACTCGTCAAACTGATTACATTGGTCTGCAGCGGCCGGAAGTGTAATGTCGACTGCCAGCGCGTGAACTCTTGCCGCACGCCCGCACGGGCGAGACACCGTTGAGGCGGTCTAGCGATTGATAGCTATACTTACATGACGCTGCAGAGATTTTGGCCCGTTTTGACTCGGCGAATAGTTGCAACCATACTTGTTGGGTATCACTGTAACCAGCGCATACTTACATGTTACAATAAACCTATATTTCCTTAAAATAACGTACTACTTTGTAATTAAATAACATTAAAGACTGTTTTAATGCAAATTCGGCTATAGTGAAAACACTGCTATAGCGAAGTTCGAACCCAGAACCGTGACATTTCGGTATGAGACTCTACTGTACTACATGTACTATGTCAAAAGTAACGTGAAATTCACCTGAACTCTTTGTCATTTTGTGCTGAGGAGTTGTGTTTCATTTCAGTAGTACACTTTTATTTTTTGGTTCACGCTAGAGCACGGCACTAGAATATTTTTCACGATGCACAGTAGCACATTGTGATGAAACAGCAAAACACTATCTCCATCTTAGTTCTCATGCTGTCCACAACCGCATTGTAGGTAACAGTTATAACAATAAATAAAAATGTTTATACATATTTTACAGCATTAATATCTTGGAATACTGATATATTCTTAATAAAGTTTTTTTAATACTGTCCTTTGTACAGGCCTAACGCTAAGGACTGCACAGTAAGGAATTACATTAGAAGCCATAATTATCACCCACTAGTCTAACTAGCAAAGCTGATACAGGTGCACAATCCTTTATCAATCCTTCACCAAAATCAAAATAGCTCCGAAAACATAAATATTTTGCAGAAAACCCGATCATGCACATGGTTGGAAGATTCGTGCGCGCTGCATCAGCAAGGCACAGTGCGACTTGGCAATGCTGCGTCTATCAGTCGCTGCTTTTACCGTTAGTCCAGTAGTCTGAACGCATGACGTTCCTAAAGTAAGACAGTTTCTGTTACTAAAGTAAGACAGTTTCTCGGGCATGGAATGGTTATAAACGTGTTGTTACGCTACCCTGTTGTTTCTGGCGGTAGTGATGGCATAAAGGCAATCTGATATGCCTATGGGCAGGAGTGAAAAAAAAATCTAAAACATTTATCATTGAGTATAACTCAGAAAGTAGAACTGTTGCGGAAACTAGATCGTGGCGTGCCGGTGTGACAACTTACACAAGAATATGGTGTCGGAAGCACAACAGTATATGACCTAAAAAAGCAGAAAGATAAATTACTGAAGTTTTATAGTGAAAGAGACGACTGTAAAGCCATGGAGTGTAGAAAGGCCATGCATAAAGCACAAAATGAAGATGATGACCGCATGCTTCTGGAATGGATTCGGCAATGGCGAAGTGAAGGAGTGCCATTAAATGGCTTGATGATAATGGACCAAGCAAAAAAATTCCATGAAGAAATAGCGATCCAAGGTGAGTGTAAGTACTCTGAAGGATGGCTGCAGAAGTTTAAGAATCACCACTGCATAAAATTCTTAAAAATGTGCGGTGAAAAAGCTTCAGCCGATCACGAAGCTGCGAAAAATTACATTGAATTAAAATTCATCTTTTCAAAATTTTAATATAAAAATAGTCAGGAATTTTAAAGTAGGGCAGTTTGTTTATTTTACTGGCTTCTTTGGTTTCAAATTGACCACAGTAAAGTTTTAATTATTTTTGTTGAAATAACTTTTTCTTGTATCTTAACTAATTTTTGAGTTTTGGCAATTTTAGTATATTATTAAATTTTCCCTGGTAAAGTGAGTAACTTCTTGTGTTGCAAGCTTCTCCAGGCTGTAGGATTTCTGGCACCGACGTTGTGGTTGATCGCTTGCTTCATGGAATTTATTTATGACATAGGTTATTGACGCACGTAGGTCAGCCATCACAGGAGGTTGCTACGGGTATTGCGCCGTGAAAGTAGTTCCGCTGTTGTGCACCTTTTGTTCCCAATTATCATGTTTGTGTGGATAAAGAATTTTATTTCAATGTGAAAACAATAAATTAAAATTTTGGAATCCTTTGTTTCATGTTTTAAGTGTAATTTTGCTGGTTTTGATAAATTTTGGATACTGTTGTATCACTCCGCCGAGGTGCGCTATTTGTTACCATTTCCGTTGCCGTGAACGGGTGAGTAGGCGCCAGGCGCTGGCCCGGAGTGATTGTGTTCATGCTGGGCGATGGACAGCGGTGGTTCAAGTGCATGCCCGGCGCTGGCCCGTAGTTGTCAGGTCGTACAGTATAACCTCCATTAACGAATATTCCATTTAACGAAAAACCCCATACAACGAAGTAAATATTTGGTCCCGCCAAACTCCCATAAGAACAAGGCAATTTTAACCTCCAAATATCAAAGTTTTTTTGGTCCGAAACGGTAAAATTCTCTTTACAACGAAAGGCCAGTTTTTAAGAACATTCTTAAAAATATTATTCTACAAGCCAGGCACGATAATTACTTTGACCACACTATACGTATTATGAAATGCACTTCTCACAATTCAGAACGGTAAATAAACAAGTCGTTAATTCCATAGTTTCGTGACACACAAAATGCATACGGCACTTTGCACAAAATGGCGAGCCAACTCTTAGTCGCAGCTTTACCGCTAGCGGTGGCGGAATTCTGTACTATGACTTCGGCGTGGTGAACCGACTATCGATCTACATTTCGGTAACCAAATGTGTGCGGACACAACAGTGTGCGGACACAACAGTGTACGGACACAACAGTGTACGACATCTGTGATGTTGAACAATGTTTATGAGATTCCGTTTCCGAGAAATCCAATTTGCATTTTGAACTGATACACACGTGGTGGTTTCCAATAGTTTAGTTAGAAATGAATGCAAAAAAAAAAAAATCGGCAGATAGATATCAACGTAAAATTAGAAATTTTAAATGCAGTTCATCAAGGTGAGAAGAAATGTGATATCGCCAACCGTTTCAACATCCCGGCGTCTACATTGTCGACCATAGTTGCAAATCGTGTGCAAATTGAAAATAACAGTGCCTTAGTTGGGACAAATCGAAAGCGTGTTAAAGTATGCAAGAATGAAGAATTGGACAAGAAAATGTTTGACTGGGTAATGGAGGCTAGGGCAGCAAACATAAATGTTTCGGGACCTATTCTTCAAGAAAAAGCTCGGCAGGAAGCATTAAGAATGGGAGTAGAAAATTTCCAAGCATCTAATGGCTGGCTTTATAAATTTAAAAGCCGCTGGAACCTTGCCACACTCAAGGTATGTGGTGAAGAAGCTGGTGTTAACCCAGAAATTCTTGAGAGTTGACAACCGAAACTTGAAGCTTTGTGTGCGGGTTACAGTGCTAAAGACATTTACAATGCTGATGAAGCTGGAATATTTTTCAATATGGTCCCAGATAGAACTCTTAGCTTGAAGGGGCAGGCATGTCATGGTGGCAGAAGGAGCAAAGAACGCTGTACTGTTCTTTTTTGCGCAAACTCCGATGGAACAGAAAAGCTTCCACCGCTCGTAATAGGAAAGTACGCCAAGCCACGGTGTTTTAAAAATGTTAAAAAATTGCCATGCATTTATAAAAATAATGGCAATTCATGGATGACTGCATCTGTATTCCAAGAGTGGCTGTTCAGTGTTGATGCT
>PNEQ01082971.1:0-23575 GCA_003012365.1 Medauroidea extradentata | reverse complement strand
ATATATATATATATATATATATATATATATATATATATATATATATATATATATATATATATATATATATATATGTATGTGTGTGTGTGTGTATTATATCTCTGTTTCTACTTTTTTCATGAAATTAATTTGTTACGCTTAAACGAGAGCAGATATCAAAAATTTGTTCGGCAGTTTTGTTTAAAATCGTCTTTCCCAAGTTAGCTGATTTTTTTCAAGGCAGTAAAAACTATAGTTTTAGGTAATTGCGTATTTAACGAAATTATGGTTAGTTGAATTTTTAATCGAAACCCGCATAATTTCTTATTGTGAAAATATTAGCTATCACGGCAAAAAACAATTTTCAACAAAACCACCAACAAGATTTTTTAATGTCTGCTCTCGTTTGAGTTAAAAAAAAAAACTATCGCAAAAATAGTATAACCAAGAGAGAGCATGAACTTACACGAGGACACGAATCTATTAATAGACAACCAGCGACGAAGCGGGCATGTTTTCCAAGTGAAGCACAATGACTACGCACATCTCTTGAGTCGTCTGTGCGGAAACAGTTGACTGGTAGGTGCAGGTAAATCTATCCAGTGGCATGCAAGTTGCAAGGAAGGAATTACCAAGCAACATGAATATAGTCGTATTTAGTTGATATCTGCAGACCTGTCAATGCTACGTACTCGTGGTTTGTAGTCAGATCTAATAATTATTTCCGCTGAGACGCGATGAAAATATCAATTGATTTGTACGCTTTTATCGAAGCCAGTGTGGATAAAATACTCAATGACAATCCTAGATAATGGTATTTGCCAACTTTATGAGTAAATATTTATCCAGAATTACTAATTCGTCACGCGTGATCTCTTGCGCCGCGGTTAAATGCACGAGGTTCTGGCGTCAGAGATTGTGCCTCAGAAGTTCGTAACACTGGAAACAATTTTGTTTAAAACGTTGGCTAAAACTATTATCCAGGATTGCTATTGTTTAATGTTCGCAAATTGGCTTCAAGAAACCTACAGTTATAGATTAATTCTTTTAGCGTTGAATTATGTACCACGCCCTCTTAAGGGATACGGAGGGTAAGATGTCGAGCGAACGACTGGAATACTCAAATCGTCGATAAAATCCGAACTACTCATCATAAATCGATGGGATTGTTTTGCCGAGTGGATATTTTGTTAATAAAAGTATGTATATACAGTACTAGGCGATAGTTTTTCTAGTGAAAAATTAAAAACTGTTTTTATAAAAATAAGGGCTTGAAACCACAAAATCCTTAAAAATAGAGAGGTTTACGTATGTTAAAACTATTATTAAATCAAAACGAGAGTATTTTAAAATTATGTTATTATAGTGACCTGAATATTATCATATTAAAAATTACAAAACTTTAGTTTTCCATTTTTATCGTTTTTGTGGTTTCAATCCCTTTTTTTAAACTGTTTTCAATTTTTAAACTGAAAGCAAAGCATACTGCTACCTAGTGCTTAATGTTCACTAATAATATAACTACTCGACAAAAAACGCCCAACAAATTATGATGAGTAGTTCAGATTTTATTGACGATTGATTATTCCAATCGTTCGCTGACTTCTTAGTTCTTCATACCCTTTAAATCGTACAAGTAAACACTATTTTATTAACAGGTATAGATTTAGCGAGAGAGAGAGAGAGAGAGAATCACTACTATTGAGTACAGATTCATATAAGTGCAGGTCAATTACGTCTAGTATGTTCGCAAATAGAAACGCGAATTTTTCATATATCTACTACTGACAGTAATAACAGAATCTTTTGTCTTGCTGAAACAGTTGAGTTACACGTTTACGCGTCAACTTTATTTTTAGCCTACGCAGTAAAATAATTAGTTTTACAACGAAAAGCTTGTACTCTAATGTGAAATCATTTATCTATCAAGGCGCTAAAAGAAGAACGTTGCAAATCATTAAAGTCGTCTAGATTTTCCAAATATCCGTCGGGACTAGTGGGATACATATCATACTGTTACAAAGTTTAGCCGGGGAAGGGGAAGATTAATAAGCCAGAGATTAAAGGTAACAAATAGTTTATTAGAATAGAGAACGAGGAATAACAACAATAAAGAAATAGAGGCGAGTGTAAGGGTTAGGGTAAGGCGAGACAGGAGATAGGTAAACGATCGCTCTCCTTCCCTAAACCAACAGGAACTCACCGCTCGTGCCGCCGTTGGAGCTAGTTCTCTAGCCAGAGGTCGCACCCAGACTCGAACCCAGAGTCCCTATGTGCGGGCGCCGCCCGAGCAGAAGACTCTCTCGTCGACTCTCTTCTCCAACTCCAACTCCGATAGCTAGCTCGATATCTATACCATTCTTCGCACCCCCACCAGGCCGTCAAAATCCTCCCCTCTGATTGGCTCCCAGCTATGCCCAGAGACGGAGCAATCCCTGCTGAATACAGGAGTTTGCAAGGTGTTGGGTAAGTGTTAAGACCCACTTAACTCTTCAAGTCATCGGATTCCTGGGATACCATTGTTTCCGCAATCCGCCACTTTTTGGTGACTTGCTGATTACTCAGCACCCACTTACTGCTTTCCTGCGACGGCAACGACGCCGCGGAGTTGTGCAATCGTCCTCCTACTCTTCCGCGACAGCACCGACGCCGCGGGATTGCGACACCGTAACAATACGTATACATGAGCAGAGTATTTGATGTGAAACAAAATAATCTTCGACAGGCTGTCACATTTTACAAATTAAAAATGTATTTGAAACCGGTTGCCAAAAAAAAAAAAAAAGTTACTTCAAACAATTATTGTCGTAAAACGTACAAGAGTTTATTTGTAAATGTATAGTTTAAATTCGTAAAATACAAAATATGTGTATATTTACTCGCAAGTCCTGCTAAGTTTGCAATACTTGTAAACTAACAAAAAGATTTTTTTTGGAAACTAGTTTTTCCAAAGAATGTTTTGTTAAAGAACAATTGTTTTACTGTGTAACGTATACTACAAGAATTAGATAATAGTACTCACACGAATTTGTCCAGACATTGATATCAAATACGTTAGTACAAGTATGCAAAAATACAACTGAAAAAAAATTTTAAAGGAGTTCATCCCTGCCAAATAATTGTGTGGTAACCACAAACTTTTATTTTTGGGTGTCAACAAAAGTTCAGTGGGCAAAAAAAAGTATAGTGTTGAGCACCAAAAATATTTTTCAGGCTAAATAGCTAGAAAATAGTTTGTAGCTGCCACAAAATACTTTCTTTTCTGTGAATAAAAATAAAGTTTTGGACAACATTGAACAGATTACTCTAAAGAATCATGTGACATGGACCAAATATGTGCTTTAAAAAGACAAAAACTGTGTTAGAGGATTCTTTGTAGTAATGTATGAAAATTTTCAGTCTTTAGAATTTCAATAAACTTATTCATCGTTAATTCAGATAACACGATCTCTGAACACCAGACGATTACTTATATACAAAAATGATAGCGAATATGTCTGTCCGAATTTTTAAATGATCTCGTTTTGCGATACAAAGCGGTAGGCCTATACACAATAAGAACTCACTAAAAATATATACCTTTATTTTTCCTTTTTCAACGACCTAAATATTTATAACTTTCCGTTGCTGTTATACCGTTGAATGTATATATACACTAGCTATACGACTGTGCGATGGCTTCAAACATTAAAAAAAGGACAAATTTTAGTGGTCATCTCAGGGAATACAAGTCACAAAAATTGAAACTCATTAAAAATTAATGTCAATGAGGGAATTTTTTATAAGACGACATCCCAGAAAATACATTAACGGTCGATTTTATTTTTAATTCGGTTTGGTTTAATTGTCTGCAGGCTCCTATCAAAACAGAATTTTTTTTTAAATGTTAAATCAATAAATTATTTGACTTACAGCGTTTAGAACAGTTCAGTAGATCGAGATAACGACAGCTCTGGTCATAGTGTATTTTAATGAATTTCTCCGTATCGTCCTCGTATGTTTTCTTTAGTCACACTCACCGGAATATATATGTACGTTGGTTACAGAGATATTTTCTTATTTTTTGTACCCGTGTGAAAAGAAAATTAAAACATATATCGTTTGCATATGCAAATTAACTATTAAAAACTAGTGACATTTCAGGAGCTTTGATTTATGGAACCATAAAAAGGTTTGCGCAAATTAGTCTTTCATACAGATTAAACTACAACTTGACGCAGTCTCTTCTCTGCGAAACAAATATTGCCATATATTATTGTTCGTTCAAAGTGAACGGAACCTAAACAAATGCAAAATAATTTATTTGACTTTACTAAATAAATACATTATTTATTTTTATTAATATGAATGTCTACAAACTTACAGATGGTTTAAATTCTGCTCAGTACTGAAGTGAAACTGTACTTTTTACCAAGATTTCATCGTAGAATTCTAACTTTGAAGAATTTTTTTTCATACTTCTAAAATGTATTTGCTCAATTTTGTAGCAATAGTCTTACAGAATCATGACAACTGACCCTACAAAAACGAAGAACATCCCATCATTGACCATGAAGCAGAACTGCAGATGCGCACACGAGGCACTGAAACAAACTGAGGCAGAAATTTTTGCACCAAAAATAAGGGTCCCTAATCATTTCACATACAGAGAGGTAACTGTACTGAAATATTTTGTAACGTGTTCAATATTATATATAATCCACCATGGAACGGTTAGGAGTGAAACACCCTGCATGATGGACGGCAAGACATCCTCTGTCTGCAGCAACAGGCAGTGTCACTGTGGTTGGATAAAAGAGACGGGAAGAGAGGCGGACAGTGTGAAGCCAGAATGATAAGTGCGTGGAAGGATACGAAACGAGTACACGTTGACAAAGGACCACTTGCCCCGCCGAAAGCCTTTGAGTCGAATGAGAGGAAGGTTAACATTCGCAACCAACACTCTGTTGCGACGACAAAGTACGCCCTTGACTTTGTAGGCACAGTCGCACATACCTCGTGCACACGTTCACAGGCGCTGTGATTTTTAAGATATGTTGTAAGCCCGGCGCTTCCACTACTGTTGTAAAATGATATTTAGGAGGATGTTATTTAGATGCCTGTTTATAAGTTATTCTTTTGAGGGGTTCGCTCGGATGGTAGCTACACTGTGGGTTAATTAAGATGTAATTTAGGGTTAAATGACAGTTATAGATAAAAGGACATTTACTCTACTACAATGGCAGGTACTCGGAATACAAAGACGGTTACAAAGGATTATATTAATTTAGAAGGGGAGCGCAGTATAATTGATTATAAATATATTATATTAAGTAGAGGGGTGCTGCCACATAATCAGATATAACAACCTTGCCGAAGCTGGATTGATGAAGTAGACGGACTCGACCCACGAGCCCCGGAGGAGAACTGGACTGTAGTTGATCGGATGAGTGTTGGCGACAGACCCGGTCTACTTGGTAACAAGAGGTTATATTGGCGTGCTTGTCCTCAATGTTGCGCCACTTCGAGGGGGGTGAGGTGAGTTGCTGTCTTACGTGGTCTCCCAACGTTGGCGTAATTGCAGCCGGAACCTCTCTCGCCGACCGGCTTGCCAAGCAATACCATAACCGATAGTAAATCAGACTCTATCTTCGATTTATTATTTTTTGTTGAAGTGAATTTGAAAAAAAAAGGCCTAGTATTTAATATGTTATCTTTCATTTTATAAAGAAAAAAAAACCCTCCTAGTCTGTCACAAAGTCGTTACATCGTACACACGCCGCCACCAAAAATCCCAGTTTCGGAAAGACGGGTTCCGGAAACTGATGTTTGAAATCTGTGCAAAGAGCGCGGAAGTCATGCTTCGTTGTTGAGGGAAACCTGAGTTTGTAATTCAAGCTGTGTTTCGTGTGCGGAGTAAACAGCAAAACTGAGGTTTCACAAGTGGCGATACAACGAAAAATGTTAAATGTAAACGATATGTATGTGACAATATAACATTCATAGTTATTTAAACATTTTCTTTCCTGTTACACGGAATAATAATTCTATAATTACTTGAGATGTTAAGAAGGTAGATAATTAATATTTGAACATAACAATAAACGGTTGATTTTTGTCTTAAAATAACAAACTAAAATTATTTTTTCATGTAATTCGATTCTTCTCTGTAAACAAAAGGAAAGTGTTTATTGTATTTTGTAGACTATTAGCTAATTTATCGTCATTTTCCGTTGACGAGACCCAAGTTAGCGAAACGACAGTTTCGCACTGTGGTGTGGAAAATTTGTCCAGTCCTTGGTTTCCAAAGCTCTTTCCCAAACGAATCTTTCGAGTGAATATAGGCCTATAAACGTACTACAAATCAGCATCACAACAATTGACAAAAGCATGACCAACATACCAACTTCCAATTAAAAATATGAGCAAAACACAGGCGGAAACATTAACGTAACAGAATTCGAAAAGGTGACATAGAAGGACAATATGAGTTTCATTCAACGAATTTTTGTTACAGTTTTCGTTTCCAACTGTGATACATTGGCTAAGATATGGTGAAGAGTTGAAGTACATACAGTATTAACCAATGGTTTAATATATTTCACTTGTAGGAATACAGAAGATATGTTTGAAAAATATTCGTCCCGAGATTACACGAAAGCATTATCTAAACATCACAGAGATCTTTCCAGTAAGTCATATTCTTCGCCATATCATGACCAAATTTGCAATCATAAATCGGAAATAAAACTATTTAAATAATTTAAGAAATTCCAATCTGGCGGATGTTTCGACAAAGTAAAAAAAATATTTCCTTTTGAGTTTACAGAATCAATACCCTTCGTGGTACCCTACTTGATGTCAATCATAATATTACGAATGGATATGGTTTTGTGTTTGAAAAAAAATTAGTGTATACAAATGTGAAACAATTTGATATTAAAAATTATGTGTATGCATGAGTGACAAAACTTTACAGTGGAATTAAATATATTAATTTCTCCCGCTTTTTAATGAGCTACGTCTGTGAATACTTGATTTTAAAACTTAATTGCATCTATATTTATTGGATTATTTGATGTGTGTTCTTACATGAATCCTTCCTTTCCCAAATTACTACTTCATTCCGCCGTTTTCACAATACATGCTTCTTTAATAGCACCAAATCATTTTACACCGATGTAATTGCGATGACTACTAGTACAATCCTTACATACTTGATATGTTGCGACATACAAAGCCAATGAAAGCATTAAAAGACGAAAGTAATAAAACGTACATAAACAAAGACAGGAATGAGTAAGAACTTACAAACAAACAAGGAAAAACTATATTTAAGGACGTTGGGCCCGTAAAAATTCAAAATTTTATATTTGTGCCAAACACTGTTCAAGGTTTACACATCAGATAACATGCCATTTCCCCAAATAAAAAAAAATTAGGTCCCATCGTTTTAGCATAATCACCCATCAAAGTTACAAAATGACAGTTGCGGTGCAGCCAAAATAATAAAAAATAATTAACTTACAGAAACAAGATAATTAGTATTGATACTTAATGATGTAAGCTACTTCAAGACACTTTTGTAAACACAAGGCAATACATTTTTGTATTTTTTAAAAATTGATGAAAATTAGTAAATTTTTACATAATTTTGACTTTCGGCTACTACTGAAATTTTCAAAACTAACTTTTGTCAAACATGTCATAAAATGCATTGATACACTGACCTTCAGTCCCTGTAATTTTGAATTGATTAATTACTTTTTTCGATATTGGCTACACCGCAATGGCCATTTTGTGACTTTGATGAGTGATTATGCAAAAACTATGGGGTCTAATTTTTTTTATTTGGGGAAATGAAGTGTTATCTGATGTGCAAAAGTTGAACAGTATTTGGCGCAAATACAAAAAAAAAGAAATATTACGGGTCCAACGCCCTTAAAGTATCTGACGACACATTTACTACCACAAAACATTTTCATTGTGTTCCTTAATTAGCCACTTGCATAAAGAAAACTGGTAATTTCTTTTTATTTGTAATAGTTTAAACTTTCAAACGTAAAAATAAAACGTAAGCTAATAAATAGACATGGTGAAATTTCGCGAATTCAATGTCCTGCATGTTAGATTCAAATATCCTATGTATACTCAATCCCGAACATTTGTCCACTAGCTGCTACTGAGTGGAACAGCAGGCAATGAAGAAATATACAGTATGCATACGATATTTGATTCTAGCCTGCAGGTCATTGAATTCGCGAAATTTCACCACCTCTACTAATAAACTAAATTAAATCTCCAAAACATGTTATTTACCATACAAGCCAACTGAATACGTACAAAACGACTGCTGACTTTCACGAAACAATTCTTGCACACTTTGTTTCAATGCCTTCCGTGAATATCTTCAGGTCCGCTTCGTGGTCAGTGATTGGATGTTGGTAACTCAACGCCTTGGGGTTGCATCCGCTAATCACGTGTGGTGTCGCAGTAACCTTGTCCCGATTGGCGCTTCTACACAAAGATACGCTGCCAACTCCCGTGAAGCAGAGTTGCAGATGTTAACGTAAGACATTGAAACAAAGTGATGCAAACTTCTTTTCATGAAACTCTGGCGTCCCTACATATATACCAATGTATCAGTAACTATCATTATTTTTAAACAAATTTTTGCAAGTGTGTGTATTATGGACTGAACTTTTTAAGTGGGCGTACAGCCTTGCAGTAGAACGACAGCTTTGACACAAGAAATAAAACAATGAGAAAAGCCAGCATAAGTTCGTCTCAACACATAAAAGTTATTTAAGATTCCAAAAATGGAATCGACTCAGCATGTCTCATGGTGATAGTGATCAGAACATTCTCCTCCCACCAAGGCGATCCGGGTTAGATCTCGGCGGGGTCGGTTCCCGGATTTTCGCACGTGGGAATCGTGCCGGACGATGCCGCTTATCGGCGGGTTTTCTCGGGGATCTCCCGTTTCCCCTGCCCCTTCATTCCGGCACTGCTCCATACTCACCTCATGTCACCTTTCACCAGCCCTTAAGACCACAATGTTGAGCGCTGACCAAAATCTCTTACTCAGTCACTACAGACAGTTAATAAGTAAAATGGTCCTCAGGAAAGAGATAAGTGATCAGTAACTGACAACACTGTATCGTAACAATTAATTTTAAACACAAGACTGCTATTTTTTAATTCTTTCTTACAAAATTACCTTGATATCTAAAATTATTATGATAATACCCATACTAATTAACTGATTGCGCAAATTATTTAGAAAACTACATCCTTACGTCCCCGTCTTTGGACAGAAACATTCTAAAGAACTCCCGTAGACTTACTCACTCTATTTATTTTAATTATTTGTGTATTAGTATACTACATATTTGCCGTTTCCGGTTACGGTAAGGCCTTACTTGATGTTTTATTTATCAGCTGAAGGCAAAAGAATGGAAGCAACTAGCCAACACCAGTAAGCGTGTCAATACTCAGTAATTAGGGAAAGGAAAAATTCGCTAATTCAATTACCTGCATGATAGAATTCAATGTCCTATGCATACTCAAAGTCCTGCATATCGTTCATTGTCAGCTGTTCCACTGAGTAGCGCTAGTGGACAAATGGTTGGTGCTTGAGTACTCTCAGGACAGTTAAGTTCTAGAACGAAGGCCATTAAATTCACAAAATATTTCTTTTCCTTACAAATAATGAGAGACGTACAAATTTTGCGTAGTTGTTTTGTGAGAGTCTAAAATTTACTGACCTATACTCGCTCGTACGCACTGCACGATATTGGCTCCGGGCATGGCCGTCTTTAGCAGAAGGCCGGAGTCTTGAATATAAGAACGCCGCATCGGAGGCCTGCTGCCGGTCGCTCATTGGCTGCCCTAGTCAGTGTAGACGTGTACATACCACTAAAGCTGCATCTATACACGTTGCAGAGCCTACGGCAGTCAAGAAGTGACAGGTAGCAGGCCCCCGATGCAGTACTGCCACATTCAAGACTCCGGCCTTCTACTAAAGAAGGCCATGCTCCGGGCCTTCCTATCTTTGTGTGCCCGCATTAGAGAATAGTGGACATTTCAGAGTTGACCCTACATGATTGGTAGAGACATGAACTTTTCGCGAAAAGAATTTTGCCCCACTTTGTTCCAGTGCCTTATGTGCACGTCTGCAGTTCTGCTTCATAGATATTGGCAGCGTGCCTTTGAACTGTGACGTTTCTCATTTGACTGTACCAATCACAATAAGGTTATTGTAACACCACACGTCTGTGATTTGCGTGTAAAACCCCACGACACACGAATGTCAAAACATCCTATCTCTGACCGTGAAGCAAGTCTGCAGACGTGCACACAAGTCACTGACACAAAGTGAGGCAAATTTCTTTTCGCGAAAAGTTCATGTCTCTAATGATTGGCTGTATAAGTCTTTCAGGCATGCCATATAAACTGTCTGCCAATAGAAGAAGTCAGACGGGAACACAGTAACTTGAGCTTCCAGTCTGCTATCTGATAATAACGCAATAGTTGCAGGTTTCTACGGGTAATATCTAGGGCCCGGTAGTTTTCGCGAAAAGATTTTTGCAGCACTTTGTTTCAGTGCCTTACGTGCGCACCTGCATCTCTGCTATGTGGTCAGTGATTGGATGTCGTAACACCCAGCGTGTGGAGGTTAAACCCCCAAATCACAGACCTGCTGTGCCACAGTTATTCATGTACTGATTGGCACAGTCAAATTAATAAAGACTACGCACACAAACACCCTGCCAATAATCATGAAGTTGAGCTGCAGGTGTGCACGTAAGACACTGAAACAAAGTGGGGCAAAAATCTTTTCGCGAAAACTACCGGACCCTAGTAATATCTCGGAACACCAAACTGAGGCGCTGGATATATGTAGCAGTATTTTTGTATGGGATTTTAAGCCCTGAGTCAACATGGTCATTTATGTACACGTTGTTCGGAATAAAGTGAGCACTAAACATTTAACCTTTGAAAAATCACGCCAATACTGCATATAATTCAGCATTAACGATGTCACCTCACTCGTTTTACGATTGACAGGGAATTCCCGAATGTAGTTCCGTGTATTTTCCTATTTGAATTGGAGCCGCAGAGGTCGGATGGTCAGAGCAATCGCCTCTCACCAAGGCGGCCCAGGTTCGATTCCCGTCGGGGTCGTTCCTCGGATTTTCGCACGTTTGAATCGTGCCGGACGATGCCGCTGATCGGTGGGTTTTCTTGGGGATCTCCCGTTTCCCCCACCCATTCATTCCGACGCTGTTCCATACTCATCTCATATCACCCCTCACTTGCGCTGAAGACCTCGATGTTGAGCGCTGACCAAAAATCTCTCTATCACCCCTATTTAAATGCATCAATAATGAAATAAAATCAAATGAATTCGACAAATATATGTTTCATATATTTAATAAACCTTTTTTTTTTTTTTTTCGTAAAACTACATAGGTTTCTACCAACTGAACAATTGATCTTACACCCGCAAACATCAAGTGACGTGTCCAGAGAGGTTAGACAGTTCCAGGCGCTAGCCGTTACGCGCGGAAAGATACGAATTAGCTGAAAATTGTTACGAAGCAGGGATTTTTATGAGTGTGCACTTTATCCTGCACCTCATATACAGTAGTTCGAAAAGGCAAACATTTGTTTTTATATTTCTGTGTTACGATTCACGTAGGTTTATTCCCAACACAGCAATAAGGACAAGCCGTTTTTAACAGGGACAGGAAAATTTCGCGAATTCAATGATCAACATTCTAGAATCCATTGTCTTGTGCACAGTCAAGCCCCGTATCTTCGTTCACTGTCTGTTCCACTGAGTAACAGCTAATGTACCAATGGTCAGGGCTTGAGTTTGTATAGGATGGTTGATTCTAACATGTAGGTCATTACATTTGCGAAATTTTCCTGTCCCTAGTTTTTAGCCATCGTTAGACGCCACAAAACTTGTTTGTAATACCAAAGCGATACATTATTAAAAAGCATATTGTTATGATTTCCCAACCCGACAGCGCCTCGGTAATAGAAGAATGCGGCCAGGGGAGTTTTGTAAACACAAAACTGTAAACGACCGGCGGAGCAACGCAACACCGAGCCGCTTGAAATGCCATTACGTCGGGGAAATAATTAGGACTGTTTTGGCATAGGGAAACCGCAATTGCAGCAGGGAAGGCTCCACCCTTAACGTCATAAGGGGCCAATCAAAAGGCTGGAAAAAGGTGACAAGAGGTGGGGGTGCGAAGAGTGGTGGAATGCTACCGACGAGAGACAAGAGGAGTCTCTCTCGAGCGGCGACGGGACCAAGAGATCCTGAATCGAGACCAGCGGGGACCCATCGGCGACGTGGACTTCTGCTACGACCACGGCGTCCGGCACACTGGTGAGCATTAAGCCACCCCGCTTATTAGGGAAGGAGAGCAATCCTGATCCTTAGTTCTTGTCTCGCCTATCTGTCTATTCTTTCTTCCAATATTACTTTATACCGTATCTATGTATTAGTCTTCCTAATAGTGTTAAAGAGTGTTTCCTCCTTCTTGATCTATTTCTCTTACACTTATCTTCCTGTCTAAATTATATTTCCTTGGTTCTCGATCCATAAGCGAGAGGCCATAAAAGATAAATTAGAACAATATGTAACACACACGCAAAGTTTTGATAAGCGAGTTTACAAATTTAGCAGTCTCACATAAAACTGTACAACACCATTCACGCGCCAGGCGAGGACCAATCTAAAGGTGCCGCCTACCCGCGCGTTAGTGGCTCAGAAATGATAGAGCTATAAGGGCGACCTTGAAGCTCGCATCAAATGCTGCATCGCCACAATGAACAAGCACTGAACTAGTGGGCAAGACTCCCGCTGGTCCAATTTTTTTATGGGATCTTAAATAGGTAGGGACAGTTTTAGTTTGTTTTATTGTTAACGAAGGGACACCTAGCCGTTAGGCCCTTCGTCCCCGGCCCTCAAGGGCGAGGAGCAGAGATCACGCTCTGCCGTCACGACTGCCGTTAGCTAACAGACTGTTGGGACTGCTACACCCAAAGCAGAACACAGAACTGCGCCTCCAGCAGCCTCCCAAAGGAGTACTGATTCTAATATGAGGGCCTAGAGCCACCCATCCCAGGATCACACCCAAATGCATGTCCCTCCGACTGAGGTCCTCAGCTCTGCCCACTCTTGGTTTCAGTCGAGAGTTATCTTCTCTCTAACAGACTTTCCAGGTCTGCTCCCGGGCACTTTCGCAGCCAACTCGTCGGCCCTTCTTTGAGGAAAAGTCCTCTCCAGGCCTGCCCAGCATGTAGGCAACTACCACCACTACGAATCGAACCCAGACCAGACACGGCAGATAACCATACCGTGGGGCTAACCTGGTCGCCCGTAGTACTACCTAGTTTCCATGGCATTTGTGGGTTGTCCAGCCTGACTGTCAGGGCATTGTAGGAATACACGGGGCGCACCTTTTCACCAGTGCACCCACCGGGGGTGGGGGAGCACCCTTACAGCCTGCCTTATGGCTACGTTGTGTGCCGTAATGCCAGACTACATCAGGTTCATCCATTACCATTAACCCTGATTTCGTACTTGGAGATCTGGGCTTTTGGGCCCCAAACAGCCTGAGCGCTAGGTAGTCTAACGCCCCACCTAGTGGTTTCTCCTTGTTGCCATCAGTCGGAGAATCCATCAAGGCAGATACCCCTTTCCCGACTCTGAGGAGTCGAGATGCATAGGGCCCGCACGCTAGAGCCTGCATCGGTTCTAAGATCCGGTGGCGCCACGAGGAGGCTGCAGGTTGACTTGGGTGTGAGAGGTTTTTGTGCTGAGGGGTCACGGAAGCGTAAAGCTAGCACCAGGGACCGGGGAACCCATCCCGGTATAGTACCCACCAATACTCACGAGCCCCGGAGCAACATCAGCACCCCTGAGAGTGTGTATGTGGTTACTCCCTTCGATTACTAGAACATGGCACCGCTCCGACACCTCAAACAGGGAGATGCACGACCGCATTTGGATTTATCCAACGCGGGAACACACCTTAACCACAGGAAAATTTCGCGAATTCAATTACCTGCATGATAGAATCCATTGTACTATGCATACTCAAGACTCGTCTATTCGTTCATTGTCTTCTGTTCCACTGAGTAGCAGCTGGACAAATAGTTGGGCATTAGTATGCATAGTACAATGGATTCTAGCCTGCAGGTCATTGAATTCGCGAAATTTTCATTTCCCTATTTATAGGTGATTATAAAATTTTATTGGTGGAAAATATGTAGCTAGTTAAACTTACAATTCTGAGTTTCATGTTTATTCGGTTAGTACATTTCGAAGTAAGTCAGCCTTAAAAGGCCATTTTTAGCTCTGCTAAAGGACTTAGACACAGTGTTTTTATGAGCATGGTGTCTTATCAATGACATTCCGTCCTTTTCCGAAGCGTGTTTCCTTTTCGTACATTTGTACAATGGACACATGTGGAACAGTTACGTTAAAAACGCAATTTTCTGTACACTACAACGCATTTAAAAAACTTGGTAGGCAGCGCTCTAACGGACAGGGTTCACAACAATTTTCACTGTCATAATTCTTTTTAGAATTGTACAGATAATTTTTTTTATTAATTTAGACATAAATGGCGACAGATTTTTTATCACTCATAGTTCTTTGCGTAATTGCTCGTAAATCTCAAAATTTGCATGTTACGGTTTTCAGTAAGACACTAAAACTGACATACCAACCTGAAAAATCTTCATAATGATTAACAATATTGCAACTTATAAGTTCCCCTATGTAAAACATAAAATTAAAAAAAATTGTAATTAAATAAAAATGCTGGAATTTCAACACTTTTTCCAAAAATATATATATATTTTATTTTTTAGTTTTGTATAGGAGATCTTGTACTATACAACATTGTCATTTACTGTGCATTTTTTCAGATTGGTGGTGTTTTTAGCGCCGTACTGGAAATACATTTTGATATTTAAGGGCCGTTACGCAAAAAAATTGTATGTTACGGTTTTCAGTAAGATACTAAAACTGACATACCAACCTGAAAAATATTCACAATGAATAACAATATTGCAAGCTATAAGTTCCCCCGTGTAAAATATAAAATTTAAAAAAAATTCTTTAAATAAAAATGCTGAAATTTCAACACTTTTTTCAAAAAATATAAATATATTTTATTTCTTAGTTTTATATAGGAGATCTTGTACTATACAACACTGTTATTTACTATGGAATTTTTCAGGTGGGTGGTGTTTTTTGCGCCGTACTGGAAATAAATTTTGTTATTTAAGGACCGCTACGCAAAACAAAATATGAGAAATTAATTAAAAATATTTGATAAGGGAAAAATTTAGTCACAATTTTTGTCTAAAATAAGAAAAACAATATCTGGTAAAAAATAAAATGTAACGATGAAAATTGCTGTCAAGAGTGAGCTATGAGTCACACTTTACTCCATGCCATTCCCTTCCATCTGCAAACAGAATTACTGAGTACAGGCACATTCCACGCTGCAACTACCCACCCGTATGACGTGACGGCGGGCATAAAACTCTCAGCTGTAGGACGCACCCCACGTTGCTCGGATCGTTAAAGATAACGCACGTCCTCAATAATTGGGTGAAAGACCAGTTTCTTCTTCAGCCTTCCCTCTCATTTCGTTTTTTTTTTTTATCAAGCACCACTTCTCCAGGACCATCTTGGCGAGGGCGTGACAGAAATTAAAAAAAGTCTCGATAACATTGCTCTGAAACGATATACCAAGTCTCGAGTTTATCCTCGGCAAGAAAATTTTCATTTTGAAATGTTCGAAATGTACCCCGTTAAGATATTTTAAGCGTCCAAAACACCATGAGACCCTAAATGACGTGCAGGTTTTCATACGTCAAGTTGAGGCGCTTACGAAAATTAGGTAGGTGTAATCTACTAGGTAGTGTTCGTCATGTGGCCGTTTTTCTTTCGAGCTTACTAAAACTGGAAGAGTTGTATGTTGGTAGCCTATTTTTAAAAAATGCGGCAAAATTTACAGTAGCGTTATATTTCAGTCACCTATGTTGCAGACCTGTAATATTAGACCAAGTTCTGACAGTGCAGAATATCCTTTTGTACTGACGGCATCACAATGGACGACTTGAAGCACACGCCCTCTGACGTCACGGCAGGGGAAAAGTACTGTGGGAAACAAAGCTTGTTTACAAACATGCTGATTTGTTAGCTGGTAATTGCAGAAAGCAAAAATTTTGCGCATTCATAGATTTGCACGCAAGGGTAAAAAAAATAGTAGTTTATACTTCACGGTTAAGATACGCAAATACATAAGATTAATGTTTACCTGAAAAAACGGCAAATTCCAAACAAATAATCAATTTTCTTGACGTACGTCTCATCCGGGACATTTGACGCCAAACAGCTATATGAAGGTTGTGTTCGGCTGCGGTATCCATGGAGATAGGAATTGTTTCCCATACCTGACTGAAGCTCCGCCTCTTTTCAAGTCGTCCATTGTGTGCTTGTAATGAACAGTATACGTAAAAACATGCTAGCGTTAACCTCTGAAAATGTTTGTACCAGTAAAGGGTTGCGTAGCAAAAGATCCCTGACATGTAACCGTTACTTTTTACATTAAAACGAGAGTTTACTATATGCAAATAAATTTTAAAAGTTAAAAGAAGTTATATGCCCAGTCTGATGGTTTCGCACACCATTCAAGAGTTGTGTACTGTCTTTGTTAAGCACACTCCAGGGTTCGACACTGTGACAGACAAACGTATCGAGGAAAATCATTGCCGTAGACTGTGCAATGGTCTGGTATAGGCGGTTCGCGATAAAGTGAGTACTTTTGACATCCACTTAATACAAAATGATTAGAAATTGTATTTATTGTGATCTTACCCGTTAACAATCAAGGGACCTCCCAAGATAGGCTGTGTTTGTGTGTGAGAGGCAGGAGCGGTAAGGCTGCTACTAATCGACGTATGTGATGCATTATCGCCTCTTCGCGCAAGCCACTCAGATGGCTTACAGTGCTTTCTCCTATGTGATTTTAAGCGGTGACCACATTATTTTATTTGTGGACAGCATAGTTCAAAGTCAAACGCTTGTTTCTGTAGCTGTGTTTTTCGAATCCAGTTGTCATTTTTCCATATACGGAAGTCTGAAAAAAAAACATTTTTAGTCATTTTGAGGGCCCCGAAAATGAGGTTTCTAATAAACGAGCCGAATTTTCATAACTATAGCGACATGGTTTGATGTGTGTGTTCTTTTCGTAGATATACAGATAAAATGTGCGTCAAATAGTTTCGTAAAAAAAGAATAGCCGTAACTCGCTGAAACGCGTTTGAAACGCAGGTAAGGGTCCTCTTAAGTACGGTAGAACTTATACACTTTGATTGTTACTTTGGTTGTTTTGTTTACATAAATGTAACAGGAAACTATCAATTAACTGAAAATAAAAACGTAAATAAGGCTTCAAAAGTGCTCACTTTATCCCAAACCCTCTATAACACGACACTTGTTTGCAAGGTTGCCACACATAAATGTGCGGGATTCTACTTTATACGGCTATGCACCAAGTCTCAATAACGAATTCGTAGCCGCAGTGGCAAATCTTGGAGTATTTCCGGGCAGGCGGTGCTCATCGTTGACTATAAATAATCTTGAGTGGACCGCAATAAGTAAATATCATATAGTACCCGATGGCTAGGGTATGCAGACTTAAATCTAGGCACCAGTAAGCATCTGCATACCCTGAAGTATGACTAGAACCAACAATTTTTCGCGAAAAAATTTTGCAACAATTTGTTTGAATGCCTAGTGTGCACATATGAATCTCTGCTTCATAGTTACTGGTAGAATGTATTATTGCTAGAGACGGGGAAAATTTCGCGGGTTCGCCGACATGTACGCTAGCCCCCAATAACTAGAGACATGAACTTTTCGCGAAAAGAATTTTGCCCCACTTTGTTCCAGTGCCTTATGTGCACGTCTGCAGTTCTGCTTCACATATATTGGCAGCGTGCCTTTGAACTGTGACGTTTCTCATTCGACTGTACCAATCACAATAAGGTTACTGTAACACCACACGTCTGTGATTTGCGTGTAAAATCCCACGACACACGAATGTCAAAACATCCAATCTCTGACCGTGAAGCAAGTCTGCAAACGTGCACACAAGTCACTGACACAAAGTGAGGCAAATTTCTTTTCGCGAAAAGTTCATGTCTCTACCAATAACATGTTTGTTTTCAAGCAGACATGATCTGCTCACTGGCTGCTCGATGACGCAGTGATATGGGCCTGCATTTAGTTGCTTCTGTACTATTGGCTAAGCGACTTCAAGGAAGTGTCAGATAAGTCACGGACCAAGTGGCACGATCTTAAAGTTGCTGGCCAAAAGAAAACGCAAATTTTTCAGGTCTCTAATTATTGCACAGACGTGGCTCATTTGGCTGTGCCAACAGGAACAATGTTACTGCGACACCACACGTCTGTGATTTGCGAGTAGAACCCTAGACACTGATAGTTGAAAACAGACAATCGCTGACCATGAAGCAGGGATGCATGTGTGCACACAATGTATTGAAACAAACTGTTGCAGAATTCTTTTCGCGAAAACCGTGGTCTTTAAGTATGACTACAGCCAGTGATTTTTGGTAAAAAGAATTCTGCAACAGCTTGTTTCAATACCTTACGTGCACACCTGCAACTCTGGTCCGTGGTTATTGGAAGAATATAAAAAGGCAGAGGCGTGGCTCGTTTGACTGCACCAACCAGAACAATGTTACCCCGACACCACACGTCCGTGGTTTGCGGGTAGGACCCCGAGACGTCGAAAGTTAAAAACTTCCAATCACTGACCATGAAGCAGGGAAACATAAGTGCACATAAGGCATTGGAACAAAATGATGCAGAATTATTTTCACCAAAAATCACCGGCTCTAAGTATAACATGAAATGAGGCTCTACAATGAAGAGACGACGGAATGAGAAGTGCGAAGAAAACGGTTGACCCCCGAGAAAGCCCAAGATCGTCTCGGTGAGAGGCGAGTGCAATAGCAACAGTGCCAACCGCAAACCTCTTGGAGTGGTTTGTGGTACCTTTGCCATTGTAGGGGCTGGCAAACTCTTCTGCTTGTATCGCTCAAGAGGCTAAGTAAGAATCTTCAAGTAACGCGACTTTGGTTACCGGCCTTACATTCACGAGGCTGCATATCTTATGGTGCGTATACAGAGCCAGTGGCGTGTGGTGAAGGTGTTGTAAAGTAAGCAGAGTGTGTTCTCAACTGTATGTCTTTACTTCCTCGTGTAAATTTCAGCCTATAAGTAGAGGCACGAGTATTTCGCGTATTCATCTGGCAACAGCCTAGATTTCTCAGTTCTATACGTTTACCGGCTGAAGCCGAATATGCATTGGCTTCTAACAGTACAAACGTGTAGCACGTGATATCCCCACGACTTGTTTCCTTATTTATAACTGGCTTGCAGTCGTCAAATGTGTGTTAAAACCGCTCTCGTCTAATCACAGATGGAGGAGTAAAGTATAGGTTATTGACGTTCAACCTCACCTAAAATCAATACGCGAAATAATCGTACCTCTACCTATAAGTAGGGACAGAAAAATTTAGCGGATTCATTGACCTGTAGGCTAGAATCAACTATACAAGCCCCGACCACTCGTCCACTGTTACTCAGTGGAATAGCAGACAATGAACGAATAGACGAGGCTGCAGCATGGTCGTAAATCCCGGAAGGGGGGGGGGGGCAGGGCCCACCCTGAAATTACAGTGCCCCATTATACTAGGGACTCGCGTTTGGTCAGTAAGTTTTTATGGAAGTGGTTAGTTAATACTTAAATAATTCCTAAACACCGCTTCTGAAAGAAAATTACTCAAAGTACTCCAGAATTAGCTGAGTATAACTAAATGTATGTAAGGTTGCAAGGGATGTCTCGGAAAAAAATCCTCATGGACCCTGGCAATACTTTAACGGGACAGGACTATACATTTCTGAGTAGCTCTGTCGCACTAACTTCAATGCGCCACATTCTCCTTCTAAGAATTCTGTCACAACAGGTCTTCCTAAAGCATACCCCTTCCCTTCCACTCATCCAGGTACTAGGAATAGACATGTCATTTGCAACGTTTACAGTGTTACTGCTTTCTGCCGAATGCGCATCTCACAGTGGTTATGTGGAAAATAGTGTTCACTATTCACCCCTTCTCACCTCCTTAGGTAGGGAGTTTCAAAAATTCCTGAATTATTTTCGGGTATTTGAGTAAGCATTGATTTTAAACAACAATCAAATCTCTATATCAAATCTATGGGATCGATAGTAAAGATTGCGAATCGAAAACACATTCTTCCTTTTTTAACCTCTTTGGGGCAGAATTTAAAATAATATATATTTAATGGTATTTGGGATATTTACAAATGCATCAATCTAAAGCAAAGAATACCTCGATATTTCGATTGGTTCAATAGACATGGAGGAATAATCGAAACACATTTCACGTATTATCACCCCCATAATTAAGGAATTTCGAAACGTCTTGGAGTCCTATACGTAACCAATTGAAGTAAAAATCACGACGATAGTCAATTGTGTTTCTGTGATATAGACGATTCATAAAAAAACACATTTTGCCCATTTTTACAGCATGGGGACTAACTTTCAAAAAATCCTAAAACACTTTTTGAATATTTACATACGCAACATTTTGAAGTGAAAACCAACTCTCTATCCCGAAGGATTCGATAGATATAGATAGTTAATCGGAAACACACTTAAAGTCTTGTCACCCTCTTAAATGTTGAATAGCGAAAAATTCTTAAATTGGCTAATATGCATGTTAATGTGTGCCTTATTAAAGTAAAAAAATCACGATGAAAAGCCGTCGGGTTCGAGCTCTATCTACGTTTCTTTGGAAACACGTTTCACCTCTTTTAACCCCTTTAGAGGTCGAATTAAAAAAAATCCCTTCTTAGTGTTTGCCTATGAACTGAGAGAAAGCCACACAAAACATTTCACGATTCTAGGTCATGTGGTTTGGGCTGCAGTTTGATATGTCAGTCAGTCAGTGTTCCTTTATATATATGTTAACTTATTACGATACTAGCTGTCCCGTTGCGGTTTCGCCTGCGTGTACTATAGAAAAGAGTAACTAACTTTTAGTTACGTTTTAATTGATGGTGATACTACATTCTATATTATACTATATTCACTGTTTATCTTTAAAACATCAAATACCAACAGATTTGTCCAGTCCACTGCGCTAAGCGTACTTTAATTGCAGAAATTCTTTTTTTAATTAATCTTTATTTCTCTATAAAACTGCCCGGCTGCGGCTTCCACCGCAAAACAGCTGCCCGGCATTTAACGGCTAGCGAACTCAATAACAGTGTAAAGAGCGCGCGCAATACGCTTGTATGATGTCATGTAATTCCCATCGCAAAGTCTTGCACGGGTTACGAACCCGTAACCCCACCCCTCCCACACCCCAAACTTTATACAATACCTGAGTTGTCAGCGAGTGTTTTCCTCGCTTTTTTTTTCGCGGTCGCAAATAAGATAAAAACAATCTTTGATGCGGATTATATATCATGCTAAAATTTCAGCTCGATCGAAGCAGAACTTTTTGCGTTTTTGAAGCGTATACAAACCAACGTAACATATATATATATATATATATATATATATATATATAGATGTACATTACTTAGGGTTAAATTATAATGCCATATGTTGGATGGTTACAAATTACTCTAAGGGAAAGGAACGACCTAGGATTCAAAACCATGAACGTTGGATAGTAATCCATAAAGACTTAACATACTAATTAATGAAGTGTTTTTTATCACTGACTGAAATCACCAATCCACCAGCCAGCCATCGTAATGTGAAAGTAAAACTGCATAATCAGATCGAAAACGGGCCGCACAATTCCGAGTATTTATTGGCTGACATGTTCCCACAAAATATCAGGCGTCGCATCAGCCGACGTCCCGCTAAGTGGTCGTTTGCCCAGCTCGCGTAATGCCGAGATTGATGACCGAATCAAACTCTCTCTCTGTCTGGCAATTCACGGGCACTGCTAAATGCGGCACCCAGTCTCTTGAATACGGCGCGGGGTGGGGGAGATAATAGGCTTGATGTGTTGAGCCTCTTCGTACGGACGATAACAGTTCTGTAGTCAGTCTGGGCATATTTGCAATCAATTTTTAACTTTTACCAAGACAGATGCAACCGTAACCAGTATTTAAACAAATGTGCTATCGTGTGTGCAAATTATACCCCTAAAATAGTGTATTGTAAATAATTTTTATATCCTATGCAAACATTGTTAAGTAAGTATTTGCAAATATTTTTTTTTACGATTCAATACATGAGAATTACTGTACACCTACAATATACTTAATATTAAGGTGTTTTTTTTAAACAATTCTTGCAACGGCGACAAGTTACAACCTAGAGAAGTGTTTTGGACATACGCCGTTGTTACAATTGGTGTCTCAAAGAAAAACCAGAGAATACACATAAACAAACATATAAGTAAACAAACAAAAGGAATTTGTTTGCAACTGGTAAACAAACGTACGCACATACAATTCCACAGGGAATTCAGTCAGTGAGTTGCCAGAAAATAAATAAATAAAAAAAAAAAGAACACCCACGCACAAAAAAAAAACTGACCAAAGAAAACGTAAACAACTCAGATTGTTATCCACAAACGGAATTCCGTCAGTAAGTACGAAACAACACAAGCTAATAATTACAACAACATACGGACAAAACGAAACGAGCGACAAAAAACGGTATGTAGACGACACGGCAGAAACACAGACACCTTAGTAGATAGGAAATGCCGATACGGGCGCGCCCCCTCGCAGCCATTACATTCAGCCATAACCAAAAAGCGCCCAAATCAAAAAGCGCCTAAATCAAAAAGCGCCTAAATCAAAAAGCGCCTAAATCAAAAAGCGCCTAAATCAAAAAGTGCCTAAATCAAAAAGTGACGAAATGAAAAAAGCGCCTAAATCAAAAAGCGCCTAAATCAAAAAGTGCCTAAATCAAAAAGTGTCGAAATGAAAAAGCGCCTAAATCAAAAAGCGCCTAAATCAAAAAGCGCCTAAATCAAAAAGCGCCTAAATCAAAAAGTGCCTAAATCAAAAAGTGTCGAAATGAAAAAAGCGCCTAAATCAAAAAGTGCCTAAATAAAAAAGTGTCGAAATGAAAAATTGCCTAAATCAAAAAGCGCCTAAATCAAAAAGTGTCGAAATCAAAAAGCGTCTAAATCAAAAAGCGCCTAAATCAAAAAAGTCACTAAATCAAAAAGTGACGAAATCAAAAAGAGTCTAAACCAAAAAGTGACGAAATCAAATAGTGCCTGAACCAAAAAGTGCCTAGATTAAAAAGTGCCTAAACCAAAAAGTGCCTAAATCGAAAAGTGTCGAAATGAAGAAGTGGCGAAATCGAAAAGGGTATGAATCAAAAAGTAGTTTGTAGTCGTTATGGTTCCTCCGTCTGCCATACCATTAATTCATGTCTATGGTTCAAATACTCCCATACCAATAATAATAAAATTAGTACCA
>PNEQ01082970.1:0-23572 GCA_003012365.1 Medauroidea extradentata | reverse complement strand
AAGTCAATTTTCTCGTCATCGTTGCAGCTCGCCTGGCCACTTAGGTTCAAATACCGATTAAAACGTACTTTCCATCTGAACCATGCATTCGGGTCTGTGAAATCTAAAGGTCCAGGAGGTTTCACTTGATTACGTAATATTGTCCGCCGCGATTCAACTTCCTCTCCACCATTGTCTTGTCGTCCATCATCGTCGACCCAACCGTCTTTGCGAGACATTTCTTTTTCTTCACACGATCCCCATTAAATAAACACACGACGCGTAACCGTTTCACGAAGTTTTTACAGTATTCAACGTAATGTACGGGCGTTAATCCTATTTAACCGCTGCCACCATGTTGTAGGTTCAATTGGCTCTCCCACTTGTTATCACACGCCTCCTGTCCCGGCCGCCATCTTCCAACTGCCGTCCACCACCCGAGTCAAGCCCACAACAGACAGGACTTTCTTTGAAGGTGTTTATCCTCTCTGAACCCCTCACCCTCATCTGAAAGATTACAGTGGTAAAGCCACAGTTTATAATCCTGAATACAGACAGCTATTACATATCCTGAGTCTTCCTTGCTACAATACATACTGTAGATCCACAGCTTCACAGGCATTTGAACCCAACTTCCCTCGTCTGTTTCTACCATGTTGGGAGACCATGTTGCTGGTTACCCAAGAAGAAATGCTTACCTGCCCGTTGTAGATGTCTTTGCCGTACGACTTGCAGGTGTACTCTGCCACTGTGTAACCTTTGGAAGTGACGTGGTCTGGATCCTCGTCGATGTTCATATCTTTAAGCTAGTAAACATAACAAACACATGTATGCAATGTTATCAGCTTTTATTATGCAGAATATGACAATTAAATAATTTCGTTGTCAATGCGGATTTAGAAACGTATTTGGGGTTGGGGGGGGGGGGGGCTTACGTAATTTTACAGATTGTAAAAAATAACAGCTTTCTGAAAAGTGTGGTTGTTTACTGTTACAAAACATTAAAAATAACATACTGTACATACAAGTAGGACATGTTCAATGTACTTGGTTCATCATAGAACAAAACTCCAGTTTCCTTGAGGTGACTGGACATACTTTGGCTACATAACCTTGAACACAGTTTGAGTGTAGTCCTCCTCCAAATCCCTTAAATCTGCCACTGGTTTCATGATGTCTGGATGGGCTCAGGGCTGCCCACAGGGGGGTAGGGCAAATGGAAAAAATTGCCACAAGCCCCCTATTGCAAGGGGCTCCCAATTCGTAGATCTTTTGTATTGTTATATTTTAAAAGCTTATTCCCCCAAAACTATTTTATCCCAGGCCTACAACATTTCCTGGGCGGCCCTGGATGGGTGAAACTTACCAAATACTTGCACTGCTGCTTGCAGTTGTTGGGATTGTAGCAATTGCTGATAGGAATGTCCGGAGCTGAGAACAATTTGTTGGCTGTGTTCACGTCAGTGTCAAAGAATACCGCACACTGACATTGTCCACTGGGCGAGCTGAAACATTCCCTACTTATTTGTTTTACTGTATTTTGATTATCAAACTACGTATACACAAACAGTCAGTAATATATAATGTTTGAAAGCACTCTAAACAACGCTGGCAAGCATATACAATTGTAAACTTAACCATTAGTGAGGAAACTGATATCTTTATACATGAAGGAGAAGTTTACTTCTGCATAATCTGACTATATTCTGACAGTTCCAGTTGACAGTTCATACATTTAACATGGTACCAAGAGACTATTAATGTATAGCTTCAAAAACGATTTGTAGTGTAAAACAATCTCGGCTACAGTTTCGGAACTAATCTCTATGTTTAAAAGAGTACACTGACTGACTGAATGAATGAACGAATGAATGACTAACTAACATATCAAACTGCAGCCCGGCGAACACTAAGAAGGGATTTTTTCAAAATTTGTGTTCTAAGGGGGTGAAAAGGAGTGGAATGTGTTTTATAAAATTCATCTACATAGCTTAAACCCAACAGCCTATCGTTGTGACTGTTACTTCATTAGGTCAATAATAAAAGTGCATATTAGTCACTTTAAGGGTTTTCTGAAATTCAACCTTTAAGGGGGTGAAAAGACATACCTGTCGAGATATCGAAGTGCTGATTGCTTCAGATTGATAAGCCCTAAATATTATTTCAGAACATTTTCACAAATTCAATTCCAAAGATGTAAAAAAAAGGTAAAACATGTTATCAATCTGTGATCTATATACAGGTCCATAAAGTATATTATATATTGATCTCGCAGAACTTCCAGATATTGACGTGATTTTTGCTTAAACTTAATGCTTACGTAAATACTTGAAATTTAGTTTATTGATTTTTCTAAATTTGACAGCTAAGAGGGTGAAAAGTTAAGAAACTAGATGAAAGGTGTTTACAATTAATAGTCATAATATGATTGTATCAACAAGCTATAGTTACGGTTTCTACTTAAGTTTGACGCCCATACAATAGCCTTAATTGTCTGTAAAAGTTTTTCTTTCTTTCTTTCTTAAATTCAAACCCTGAGGGGATGAAAAGACATGGAATGTGTTTTAGATAAATCCATGAGTCTTAAAGAACCTTTCGAGAAATAGTTGCTTATTGTTTTATGATGATCAATACATAAATGCCCATAAACAGGTTACAAAAATTTTCTAAATCTGAAGTCTTAGAGCTGAAAAAGATTGAAAAAAGTTTTTAACTGAATCGTCAACTGTACTTTGTCTCAATGGGTTGTCATCATAATTTTCACCTCAATTAGATAGCTATACAAATTTTTAACACGTAATGGTAAGATTTTGCAATGTTTGATTACTAAAAAGGTGAAAAAATGCAAAATTTGTTTTCATTCACTGCATGATATTTACCCAACCAGTTCTGATATTTAGATATATTTTGCTTCAGAATGATGCTTATGTAAATATGAAAAATAATTAGATCAGTTTTTATGAGAAAATAACTCTCAAATACCCATTTGGGGGAGAAGAGGATTTAGTCTTCATAAACCTTTCAGAGTAGATGTTACAAAAAAGTAAGTACAGCAGTAGAAAAGTAATTAATAGGGAAGTTAACATGCTGTACAACCTCTATGTTCCCAGTGACTGAACATGTTATTTATTTGTGATTAACTATAGACAGTAAGTATTGAGGGCACTGTCATCAATAATCACGCTAGATTTAAATGAATCGTCATAGTCCATGTATACTATGTATACCATCCAAATACTCTCTCATATTCTAGGTCTGTTTTGCTATGAGTATAAATCAGTGGTGTTTGGGTAAAGTGGTATAACTCAAAAAATGAGAAAATTGAGTGAAGAATAGGAGCACATTATACATGTTACTTTCTATATCTGAGTACAAGGATATAATTTTAATGGTTAAGGGAAGAAAGATAAAAAAAATTAATTTGTAAGTTTATACCATTGTGCTCAAACTTTCTTCCCCGATGTACTCAAAACACCATTTTTCGACTTATCCCACTTTACCCAAACATCACAGAAATAAGGCCCGGGACAGTTAGTAAGACTGACAGGGATAGACTTAAGATAGTTTTTCACATGGCAGGTATAGCTATGTAGTCTGCTGCAGAGTGAACTCAACCTGAGCCTGGTTATCGTAGCACTTGATGGCTGAGCTACTAATCTGGTGTACAAAGAGGTCCTTCAATTTAAGTAAATAATCACTGTTACGAGTAATACACGCGGGTAATGCAGCAAGCTGGCTGCTAACTTACCATATGTCATAAAAATGATTGTTTGTTCGTCTTCTGTGCGGTTCTATACCAGTCATACGACTGCGATGAAACTTCTGCAAAAAATATGGGCGGGGGAAGACAAAATGAGGTAGAGGGACAGAACAGAATACCCGAAAAATGTAGTGAACAAATAAAATTTTGTGGATTGTTTGAATAATTTATAAAAGGGTGGAGAAAACTGAGTAGAGAGACAGAACGGGACACCCATAAAACATAGTAAGAAATCTATAAAACTTCAGTGAATTGTCGTGCGTATAGGGGCAGAACAGGGTGCTGAAAATAATTTTAATTTACTGGGAAAAAAATTTTTGTTTTCTGCCAAAACTAATTATAGGTTAGCGGAGGTGGGAAGCAAAATAGTGCACAGGGACAGAACAGGATGCCCAAAATACATTTGTTGAACAATTTACCTTTTCAAAATGTTTCTAAAACAGACATTAATGGCCCTTAATATCATTTTGTACCATTTAGCGCTTTTCAAAATGTTTCCATTTCAGAAATACTATCGCATTAAATTGAAAATTCTGCAAATAAAGTTGCGGAAACTATCTAGTAATTATGTAAAAAATTCAATTTACATTCTATGTTGCTGCACACTTTCCAGTAGTGCTCAAACAATTGTGTAGGCTACATCAAATGTGTCGCTTGAATGCTGAAAATTGGTCGGTTAGCTCAGTTGGACAAAATGATCAGATAGCTTGGACAGACACTTCCAGGGCTTGAACTTGCACAATAGCAAGCCTTCATAGATAAATAAAAACTGTTTTCCTGGCTTCTTAAAAATTA
Source organism: Medauroidea extradentata (assembly GCA_003012365.1). Lineage (NCBI taxonomy): Eukaryota > Metazoa > Arthropoda > Insecta > Phasmatodea > Phasmatidae > Medauroidea > Medauroidea extradentata. Next base: position 19,038 of record PNEQ01082970.1, on the reverse strand, counting down.
GTCTTGTTTAAAAAACTGTGGGAACATACATAATATGCAGGTATTTAAAATTTTAATAAGTGAGTTTAAAATGTATGTTATTTAAATGATCAGTCTCAAAGAAATTGGAAGTGTGAGTTTCGCATAATTTAAGCTTGCCATTGTAAAGTTTAGATTTTCTTTCTAAATTTTTTTTTGCAAAACTCATGTATAAAATTGACAGAATTTATATTATGGTGTGTATTTGAAATTATACAGGTATTTTGAAAGAAAACAGAGTACACTTTTTAAAATAAGGTTTGTGTGCAATATATAGTACAGTAATTAATTTTCAAATTAATAGTGTCTATGTTATCTAGCCCATAAGCAATAATTCACAAAAATACAACCAGATTTTGTAATGAGGCTCTCTCTCTCTCTCTCTCTCTCTCTATATATATATATATATATATATGTAGACACACACACACACACGAATTACACCCATAAAAACAAACAACTGTATTTATGGGGCCCATCATCGTATGGTAAAAGTTCATGCTGCAATACACTCCTTAATAGTATTCGCCTTTCAAGATTTAAATACACACGATTATGATGTGATTATGTTTGAGGAATTTGAGCAGTACCATTGTGATTCTTTCATTAAAAGATTATGCTAAGGACTGCCCATTCGTTTACCAGTGAAATGTAAATTAGGCTCTGTTTTGAAGTGGACAAAGCCAATTTGGATTATAAGTAATAATCCTCCAATGGCCTTAGATTGGTTCAGTACAAGAGTGAAAGTAATATATGTATTCTGATAGACCTTTATGGGAGTGCCCTAGAATTCCATCTATTAAACCGGAAAAATATGATGAACCAGAATGTACAGTCATTTCTAGTGATGATGATAGTTATTTTGCACAAGAATATAACCTAACTGAACTATATAATGAGCTTGCCAAAAAGACCGTAAACAAATTGTGCGATACTGTTAAGAGTGTGGCTTCCACATCTAAATCATCAGCAGTTAGTAGCTTTGTTTATAATGAACCGAGTAGAAAATTTGAAAATAATAGTTGTAATTTATCGGAGTTATGGGAAAATGAAGATTCCGATTTTGAATGGTCGTAATGTAATGCAACTGTATATATTTAATTCCTTTCATGATATTGTTGAACGGATGCTCTTGTTTCTTAAGTCGGTTTTTTTGGGTTTGCCTTATTTTGGGTACATTTTGGGGTTTGAGTTTCTTTAGTTTCTTTTGTTGGGCTTTCATGGGTTTTGAGTTTCTGGGGCCTAGAGCAGTGTGTTTGTTTGCTTTCGAATGGGACCCCGAAGCTGGCTTCGGCCGCCTCTTAGTGTGAAAGGTGTCGCCCCGGTTGACGGTGCCTTAACCCCCCCTTCCCCGTCGGACCTCCCGCTCCACTGGCCATGGAGGGGGGACCTGGGAGGAGGTGGGGGTCGAGTTCCGGCGGCAGGGGCGCTAGCGAGGCGAGCGAGCCGCGGTGTCGCGGTGCGTGGAGAGAGGAGTCACTCTCAGGTTGGAAGCCGAGCAATTAACATTGCGAGCTCTGGGGACTGGGCTTGTGCCTTGGTAGGCTGTAATTCACGTGGAGAAGAATGGATGTGCCGGGGGCGAGAAGTACGCGAGCGTAGCTCGCGCTGTCGTACCGAAGGAGGACATAAGGTTGTCTTTTCTGCTCCGTGAGTGGTGAGCGTCCTTAACTTCAAAAGGTTCATCGAGGATTTCGGTGAATGGCCAATTCCCTTTAGGGACTGTATCCCTCGTCGCCTACCCCGAATGAGTGTAACTGGGGCGTGTCGGCAGTTGGGCTGTCAATGTCTTTAGTGACGGCACTGTAGTGTGTGGCTAGCACACAGTTGGTACAACATCTCATACGGGACACAACAGGGCAATTTCTTGGCCTAATTGTTTTAACTTTGCGAATGTAATGCCACACGTTTGGGAGGAAATATTGTGAGCATCAGTGAAACGAGTGAATGGTAATGTAAAGCAGCCCACGAGTCAAATGGGGAAGATTGTCAGAGGAGTGGATTAAAGTGCACTTGTATGTACATTAGGCTCATCGGTAATTTGAGAGATTGTTGACGCATTGTAAATTAGATTGTACTTTTATCAGTGTCAGTGTATATTTAATGGCATGTAGCGGACATGTATGTGAACTCTCGTATATATGTGAATTGCTTCTTGAAGTAGTTAATACACGAGATTTAAACTATGTTGTGTTTTTCATTGCTCACGAACGATGTGTCAAAAATCCTGGTCACTAAATAGCTACAAGCATTGGTTAGTTGACGTGGTTTTTTTCTTGCCCCTTGTTTATTTGGAGCTGGTAAATTATAAGGCCTTCAGCCTCTGAGAGTCAATTCAAGTGAATTCGGCTCATTGTAATTCAATGTACTGTCAATAAACAATCTATTAATGAAGGTACAGGTGAATAAAATATTTATTTGTAGTTAGCATAACCTGACATACTATAAAAACGCAAATCAAAAAATCATAGAATAAAAAAAGCCTGTCTGGAAAGTAATTGTAACCAGAAAGATGGCAAAAATCAAAAGTTGAACAAAACATAGTTTCGCTCTAGGCAACAACTGATTGGTTAAATCAGTGATGTAAGTACTTCAAGTTGTTAAGTAGTTAAGTAAAGCTTTTAATTTCAATATCTTCCTCACTGATTACATTATAAAACATAAAACAAATGTTCTGAAAGTGTGCGTGTGAACTTCTCAAGTCCTCACAATTGCCTCATAAATGCAATTGCAACTACCTATGCTGTTGTCAGGACATGTAACATTTTGCAGGTAGCCACAGTGCAGTTTAACAATTTGTCCATTTTCCATGTGCCTAATTCCTTCTCCCTGTACCTCAAGACAACAGCAGCAACATGGAATGCAATGTAAAACAAATTTGAATTGTTAAAAAAATTCCTTACGTTTGCACAAGGTTGTAGAGAGTTTGAACCACCAAAATTCCCCTTAAGAGTACACACGTACTTCACGCTATGTTTTTCTTACCTGCTGGCATATGTTGTGGCAAACAACATGACTACGACATACACAGACTGCATGGTAATGTATGCTTCACCTGGAAGTAAAAAGTAGCATTTCTAAAACTTTCTTAATGTCTAGAAATAAAACTTACAAAACACAATGAGTTTATATATATTTGTGTATCCGTATCATAACGTTTGTTTATATTAATTTTTTTTTAATTTGGGTTGTGAGTCATAATTATATTTTTTATTTACAGTAAGACAAAATGCCTGAACAAGGTCGTAATTTCTGATAGTTTTCTGTTTAATTCTGTCATTACGTATCAGTTATATTTTTTTACATTTATTTTCAGAATTGCACATTATGACCACTATTAAAGAACACACGTAGGAATATAGTAATAATCATAATCTGGTATATGGTATAGTGTTAATATAAAGTAGTCTGTCACTTGCCAGAAAGAGCCTTGACTACTAATGTATCTAATGTACTAGTGTAGCTAACTAACAAATGTTTAAGGAGTCCTTGCTACTATTGTATCTAATACTCTAATGTCTAAGAGCTCTGACTATTGATCTGGCATTTCTAATGTACTACATAATGTCTATAGAGCCCAGCTAGTTGCCACACTTTTCTATGGAACAGTTCGATAAATAATTCTTTGAAATAAAAATTATTCTATGTACTTGGAAATTTTTTTGGGAAAACACGTCAATGAGAAACTGTACCAATTTTGTATTTTTAACACCTAATTTATAAAATGTAACATTTAAGGTTATATTCACAAAAATATTGTAATGCAATAGATATTTTTTGAATTTTTCGCTAATGTTAATTCTTTCACAATATTTCTGAAAAACATTTTACGTTACTTATATTTAGTTTAAGATTGTTTATTTGAAAACTAATTTATTTCAACGTTGATTACCCTCTTAGGGTGGTATTCTTAAACACTTTCATTTGCGGCCTGCAAACGAACCCACAAACTCCACTCACTGAAGTGTTGTTTGAGAGGGTAACAGCCCACAAACCACATTCAAATCAATTTGCAGATTCTTGAACGAAGGCTAGGTTGAGAGAGCTCTTCTTCGACCTGAGCAAATAAAATGGTGGCCAAGCGTTTCGAATGGGAAATCATGAGTCGTATTTATTTCAAAATATCCTGTAAAATGTAATTAACTGCTACGAAGAATGTTAGTAATATGTCTTAGTAATGTCTGTCTGACTTTATATAGAGTTCAAACGTTTAAAAACAATTGTGAGTAGCTGGAAAATTAAAAGTGCACTGTATAAAACAGATATAATATAGTTTTAATAATAATGTTCAAAGTTAATAGTAACACTTTTGTGCAGACAGTAAAAATAACATATTTTTACTATTAATGGACTGTGATTGCTTTAAACGAAAAACGACAACGCATTCTATATTTTTGTCATAGCTCCAACCAAAATATTCTATAATAACACATTTCCATTTTTGTTCCGAAGTATTTTACACTTTACACCTATTTGCCCCACTGAAGAATTATGTTCAATGAATTGTTCGCCGAACACATCAATCTCCCCTTAAAATGCCGCTCGTGTACTATCATCGAAATTGTTGAAGAAAATGATACGTCGTTTTGCCAAGTTACGAACAGGTTGAAAAAAAAATATATATGTATGTATGTTATATATTTTTGTGGTATTTTATCAAGTAAGAAAAGTGTAAAAAAGGAGCATCACATTTTTTTTTAAAAATTAAGTAAGTTTTTATGGGACTTCAAATTTTTAATATTTTGCTGTACAATTGAAAAGTAGTTATTTTACCATGTTGGTCTTTATGTTAATGTTAAAGATACCATTAAGGTTAAAGAGTTTGATTGAAGGCACATAAAATGTCTGATTCCAGATTTATTTTGTCAGAGAATTACTATGACATCAAGAAACATTTTTATCCAGTGTGTACCACTGTAACTAATTAACTTGCTGAAATTTGAATTGCACAATGTTTAATGTTTATTATTATGTTTGAAAAGGTATATATATATATATATAAATTTTTTCCACCTGGATGTGATTTTATCACTTTCTGGCATTGTCCACCTCAAGCCCTGGATAGGATAAGCATTTATGTGTTCAATTTTATCACTTTCCAAGATATCACTTTTAAATAAAAAAATATTTTCTGCATTGAGATACCGTACTGCAATGTTGCTCCAGGAATTTAATCGATGGAAAAAATTACATGAGTATGTATTTTAGGGGTACATTTTTACTCTCTGTTACAGACCACTATTTGGTGTAGTTACTGCACACTTTCTGCCTTGGCTTAGAACACTGTACAGTCAACAATGAATATATTATATGTGTTAGAGTGTGTTTTGTGTATAAAAATAGTTTTTTTGTTTACTGTTTTCAGAGTCTTGAATAAACTGCATTAAAGATCCTACAGCAACGTGGGGCACATAGAGATGAAAAAAAATTAATTAGACATGTAGGTTCAATAGACACTGAACCACATCTTGTTTTTGCCAAGGATGTGGGTTAGGCAATATCCTATTGACAGTTACAGTATGCAGCCAATTGTTTGTGTGATGTTCTTTGTAAACAGAATTCAAAGTTGCAAGTACGTTAATGTAAACTGTTGTGGAGGTAAAATGTTGCATACTATAGCATAGACACAACCAGAGTGTTGTATTTTTAGTTTTATGGCCTTCAACAACACCAGGAAGAAGGGGCATAGCAAGAATTTTTTTTTTCTGGGCGATAGGTGGGATATTATTGTTCAAATGTACTACAGTATATACAAATCCCTACATACACAGATACAGAATGATCATTGTTTGTTTGCTTGCAATTATTGCAGTTACGGTATATTTATTTAATAGGTACGCCCAAATCGTTTTTAAATTTTTTTAAATTAGGGGTAGTTCTGAACATATATCCTGAAATCTCCCCCCCCCCCCCAAACTCAGCATAACAAAGACTAGTAACCACTAAACAAATTATTTACATAATGCTGTATTTACTTACTTTACATCAACAAAAATGAATTAACAAAGGAATCACAATGTATATATTGAGACGTAAAACTAAGTAAATAAAACACTTCTAAAGACATTCTCGTAAAGTACTGGTCAGTGTAGGGCCTTTATTCTTTTTACTGTAATGAAAATACAAAGAAATTTGCTAGTTACAAAGTTAATTGTTGAGACATACCTCACTTTTACTGTATATAATCTGTGACAGTAAGAAACTCTTCGTAAATGTAAAAGTATTGTGTAACACGGAGTTATGAGTTCTTGTAAGTAACAAGCAGAACAAAATTATCTACGATCTAAAATTGTAAAGTTCACTGAAAAGCACAAGTTGTATTACAGTCATTTATATTTGCACTCATTAGTACTATGTGGTAGTTTTTGTGTTATGTACCAAAATCACATGACACTATGTAATGAGGTGATCAAAATATCATACTTGTTAAATAGTTAAGGATAGTTAACAATGGCGTACTGTCAGGTGGTCCACACACATAATAAAACCAACATGTGAAGGGAAAAGGGCGTGTACTTAATTCATCACCTTAAATAAGCAGCCACTAAAAAATACAACCTTCACAGAAAGATACATAGTTAACAGGCAGTTTCAACAGGGGCTTGAGCATGTTGCAAGTGGCACACTGCAATACCACCTCAAACTGTGTTTGTATTAACAGATTAAAAAGTAACCATTTTTTAACGTAAATTTAAATTATAGGCAAGTTGTGAATCATGAACTTTCATTCAGAAATACCCGGATTCAAATCCTGGTATAGCCATTCTGATTTTGGTATTACTGGGTTTTAAGGAAATAATGCATGGTAAATGCTACCTATCTACCTAATAACTGTAAGTTACTTGCTTTTGTTTCCCTCGTTAATATTTTGTAAGTTTTTGCTTCAGAAAATTGTAAATGCATGATTTTGATATGTGACTTATGGTTCCAAAATTATTTGCAGAAAATTACATCTCGCTACAATAGTATTTTTCAGTGTACGTTTACTAAAAATATTTTTAAAATGCTTCTTTCCAACTCCCTTAAGTCTTGCAGAACACTGTCTCCATATATAAGATCAGTAAATTAATAAAGCAAATAAACTTACCGACAATTTTCCAAACTATACTCAACGTAGCTGTTGAATTTGTTTTCTGGGTGTTGGATTACTAAATGAACTAGCAACTGTTTATATATATATATATACTGTATAGTCAAATGTCATACCATCTTTTATCAAGTTTTTGTCATTAGTTTAAAATGTATTGTGATATTTTTGACAGGTTTCTCCTCATAATTAAACTGTCAAAGTAATTAGTTGCACATGAGACAGTTCCATGATAAACAGTTTTTCTGTCTTTTTTTACCTCTAATTATATTACGTACCATGTTCTGCTGATAACTGGTGCATTGAACCAATATCAGTCAACAGGATTTCCCTTGTATCGTTCTAGGCACAAGCATGTATTGTACAGACTGTATATCACACATATCTCTAACTAAAAACAAGTTTAACTCAAAAACTTTAACTAGTATTCAGCTGAAGTGAAAAATGTGGCTGTAGCTAATTTGGTTCAAGTGTGCATGTGCGCATGCACACACACACTTTCTCTCTCTCTCTCAACACTCCTGCCTCCAACCTGACACGGTTGGGAGTTGCACCAGCCAAAGATTAAGGCATGTGGTCTAGGAACCCTGCGTCCAGGGCCACTGCCTCTACTTGGACGTGCACACAACCCAGCTACTAATTGTTGTGTGGTGCAGAGAATATGAGACACTTGCATGTCTCTGCCTCAAATGGGTTATTGCTGGTCAACAATATCTACTCTCAGCACCCGGTCTATACCCTATATCAATTAACCTGGTTGGCCAGAGCCTAGGTGTTGCAGGTAGCTTAAAAGTTATGAGAAATAAATTATATTTTTATGAAATATTAAAATATTTGAATAATTGATCTTTTATGCGTTTGAAATTCTCTGACTTTTCTAGGTTTTACCTGTAGACCATGCAGGGTTGTCAAGAGCATCAAGTTTTGGTGGTCCACCATCACTTAGAAGTAGGACTTATGTCAAGCATGCATATCAGAAAGTGGTGAGTGGAAGCTTAACATAAGTTAGCATGTAGTTAGGAAAATATTCACAATTACAAACTGATTACCGTTGGTTTCAAACAGCTAGACGGCTCGTAGTGCGGGGGTCAGGTAAACCACTTCCTGGGGAGAAAGGGGTGGTAGAGGAGGCGGTCCTCCTGTTCTTCCTATGTTTCGTGCGGTTCCAAATACATTAGTAAATACATTAGTTACTGTTTCTTCTGAGCTGGTTGTTGACAATGGAGTGCAGTGTGCGACCGAAAATTTTTAACCAAGTATTACACAGCAAGGATAGAGATATAATGAAAGGTGGCTCCGGATAAAGTGAGCACTTTTGAATCCCTGGTTATGTTTTTCCTTTCAGTAAATGCCCACTTTCCTGTCTCTTTTTAATATAAACAAAGCACACTACGTAGCATTCATAGTATGCTGATTATAATGTACTCAAATGTAAATTTCTGAGGTAGTGTGTATATATATATATATATATATATATATATATATATATATATATATATATATATATATATATATATATATATATATATATATATATATATATATATATATATATATATATATATGTGTGTGTGTGTGTGTCTATACACATGCATGCATGCATGCATGCACACACACACCACATGTACACAATCACACAAACAGAGGATGTTCCTGAACTACAGATACAAATGGTGAGATTGTGATTCCTTATAAAAATGAGACATAGTTACATAAAGCAATTTTCACCTAGCACTGTTTTCAAGGGAGATATTAACCCTTGAAAATCAGTATTTAAAATAGTTTTTTGGCAAAATATTGGAAACCATGTGGAGATAAATTACAATTCTGCACACAATGATTAGTGTTCTCGAGATCTTAACCCATGAAGAAACCACACTTTAAAACTCTCCCCTTTATGAAAATAACAGGGGTGACCACAACTCTTGTGCCATTGGGTTTGGTGAACATTTTATGTTACTTTTCTGGACAGTACATCGTCAGTAACAAAAAAGGTCCTCTTTGTTACAAGTCGCTAGAATGCACCGTTTACAAGAGAAAAAATCATACAAATAGCTAGTAGTCTATCTCATGAGATAATTCCACATTTTGACAGTTCACTTCTGAGAAGTGTGTCTGTAAACAGGATTGTGGAGACCGTGCTTTTCTTTTCCAGGAAGCCAGGTAGGTTTAAAGCGCCAAACAATGGAACAGCCAGGTACATTTCTCAGAAGAGAAATGTCAAAATATGGAATTCTTTCATGAGACAGACTGTAGCTGCAATACACTGCATGTGAGGTGAGCACTACTGTACAACCTATACTAAACGATTATAGCATCGTAGGCACCCGAACTTTAGTTGCTTGTTACATAAATTCACATCTGAAATGTTCCACAGATGAAGGTATGTGCTGGGCATAGGTGTGTATGGAGCTGTAGTATTTAAGTTTTATTTGTTGTGGTTTCCTCGACTTAAATTTGAGAAACACTTTTAAAGAATTGCAGCACAAGGTGCATTTATATGCATTCTGTGTGTACTCCATTGCAAGTGTAACAGTTGTTGGCATGGTATGTAGAACCCCGATTTTACGAGAGTCCATAATTTCTGAAAATACTGTCGTAAAATCGAGGATCTCGTAAAATTATAGCGAGATCCCGATTTAACGAGACCCTCAATTTTACAACAGTACTGTCAGGGACATGCACTGTATTAATATCTGACGCCGTGAAATCGAGGTTAAGCTATAAACACTTAAAACTGCAATTCCTTTAATTTTTTTTCTGATATTTAATTTTTTTAAATAAATATTTTCTGATGGTTCCTGATGATAGCCTCGTAAAATCGCTACTTCGTAAAATCCGGTACTCGTAAAATCAGGGTTCTACGTTGCCACACTGTATTTTATTGTAAATTGTGAATTTTATTTGTAGTTGAGTTGAACGTTTTGTTGACAACCAAGTTCATTAGAGATATTAGGAAACTGGAAAGGAATCGTTCATGGTCTTTGTTAAGGATCCATCCCGGAATTCACTTGGGTATTTTTACTTTTTCAGAGAAGTTATTAAACATACACAAAACAATACACATTACCTTCATGGAACACTTAAATGATAAAAATTGTTTTTGAGGGTCACATTATCCAGACTCAAATAGAAACAGATTCCCAAAATAAAAAAAATGGAAATAGATGAAAAACAGTGGACAACAAATAAAATACAAGAGACAACTTAACAGAAGTTAAAAACAATGAAAAAAATTTCGGGAATTGCGATCTATTCTCGTCTTCAGGCTGAGACACAGCTGGTCGGAACAACAGGATATGAATGAATTTTACACTGAAATTGGGATTTATATAGCCTGGATGGTCTCTAACCTGCTCAGCCAATGAGAGGCAAGTACTCACCTGATTGGCTGAGCACTTGTAGTAATGTTGGCTGGTGTTCTGCTGGGACTGTTAAACATACATCTGTTTATTAATTTTTTATTTTATTGTCTAACACAGTTTCTTTTTTATTAAAGGCAGCCACATAAATTTCAATTAAATGCTCAGTTGCCTTATGATGTTTTTGTTACTAGCTATGTAAGCTGATTCTTTCATTTTTCCTGACTTGTTGGGTTAACTGAGTCCCAGAGTATTTTGTGGCTGTTTCCCCATGCACGTTCTGCAGTTCTGGATTTTTACGTTTACAAATACCAAATCTATATTAATAAAAATATTCCATTATCAATTACAGATAGAGGAACATTGTAGGCCTATTTCAGTTCTATACTACATATCTAATACATAACATTACATCTTAAAATAACCTTAATTTATGGATCAAACTGGGGCAGAAAATGTAATATTAATTCCAATTGGTCAATAAAGTATAGATGATCGTGGAAAAACTACCAACATTCTGCCATTTAACAAAATGTTAGCTGGTGTGAAAGAAAATATATCCATCAAATCAGATGAGATAACAAACAGAGTAAAAGTAAAATGCATTTTTGAACTGGTATTCAGTAATTTGGATTCAATTGGTGGACTGTTAGGTTTCACAGAAAATAGTCTCACAAAAAAAATTAAGTTCATTATGGTAATAAGATACCTAAAATTGCTCCAATTAAAACAAAAAATATTCGCTGTAATTTAGCAGATGGTATGACTCTGAAACATGATGAATACTGTTGTATCAGGCAGTTGGCAGTATGAGTCGATAAAGGTTAGGCGGCCAGTAGAAATGGACGGGGGGGGGGGGCGATGTAAGCCAAGATACAGCATCATTTCCAGAAGAATTATTTGTAGTAGTAGTAGTAGTAGTAGTCGTCGAACCTAACACAACCACAACATGGTGTCAGAAGTGGGATCACAGGTGTTCATAGGAGCAGAATTCATGACATTTTTTAAGCTTTAACTGGAATATGTGGCGCAAGGTAAATCTCAACATGGACTGTGACGAGGAAGTAACAAATCACAACTCATCGCTAGTGATTGGAAAACAGCTTAAACCACCGGGTCCTTTGGATTTCGCCGACCCCAATGCGTGGTTCAGATGGAAAGTCCGATTCGACTGTTACCTAAACTTAAGCGGTCAGAACAAATGCAAGGATAGAGAAAAGATCGACTTACTCATGTATGTTTTAGGGGATAAAGCTGATGAAGTGATAATTATGTTTGAGAAACCCAGGAGTGGGTGGACTTATAATGAATTTGTGCAGGCGTTTGATAGACACTACAAGCCTCGTGTGAATGTAATCTTTGAAAGATTCAAGTTCAACTCGAGAGTTCAACAACCCGGGGAAACTGCTGAACAGTTCATCACTACTCTATATAACCTTGCCAATGCCTGTGACTACAGTACCTTGAAAGAAGCTTATTCATGACAGAATAGTTGTTGGTATGCAAGACATTGCATTGAGTGAGAAAATGTAGCTCCAGTGTTCCCTAATCTTGCAAGATACTATTAATATGTGCCGCCAGGGTGAGCTATAAGCATCGCAGTCGAAACAGTTGCGTGGAAATCAAGAACCGGTAAATGTTGTACAAAATAAGGAGTCATTCAGTAAATCAGAGACAGGTCAAATCGTAGAGACAGTACTCATTTTGTGTTGACAAAACCACCACACAGAAGCTTGGATTCCAGTGATCATCAAGCCAGAGGTCAATCATCTAGGCGGACAAGTGACAACTGTGGGAAGTGTGGTCAGGCACATAGCAGAAATAACTGTCCTGCCCAGAACATCACATGCTACTCCAGTGAATGCAAAGGTCATTTTGCACGAATGTGCAAAACAAAAAAAGCCCTCAGCACATCCGTGAATTTTCGGATTCAAGCGAAGAACTGGACTTGGTAACAGGAGTTGTACAAGATACGCATCAGTCTAATCCATTTAAGGTACACATAGGAGTAGCAGAGCTGGAGCAATCAGTGGAATTTTTAATTGATACCGGAGCTGACATTACCTACATGCCTAGTAAGATGCTAGACTCAGGAGACTTTCAACAAGGAACCAGAATTCCTAAGGTATGTGGGCCAGATGGACACAGTCTGGAAGTGGTAGGCTGTATGTAAGAATCTCACATTACAGTATAAAGGTTGCAAGCAACTAGTGAAAGTGTACTTCATTAGCAAACTACTGGGGAAAAATGCCATCCAGGCATTAGAAGTGTTTCAGATGGTTCATCAAGTGAACGTAGAAGCAGAGTTTCCAAATTTGTTTTCAGGTGTAGGTAAATTGGAAAGTGACATGAAAATCCATCTTCGACTGGGAGCTAAACCATTTGTGTGTGTGCGCATGTGTGTGTGTGTGTGTGTGTGTGTGTGTGAGAGAGAGAGAGAGAGAGAGAGAGAGAGAGAGAGAGATAAGGAATAATTGTTGGAAATAAGTTAGGGAGGTAGCAAGTGAGCGGAAGTAGTCAAGGTCAGCAGGTACAGTCTCAACAGCAATACAAACAACGCATGTGATCGCATGCACCTCACGGGATGTTTACATTGAAAAATAGCTTAACGTCAACATGTCGCAGTGTCTGCAGCCAGCTGCTAGCCTGATAGGTACACTCCTCTCCTACAAAGTTCCGAAGACACAAAAATAATTTTCCTCTTCTACACGAGTAGATAGGGTACTGTAATTAACAATATTTTTGGATCACTGTACAGAAATCTGTAAACACATTTTAACACTGGATTTTTAAAATTTCATTTTATGCATATATGTAATCTAAATTGTAAAACGTGTAATTTACAGCTTTATCCTAACACAAATTGTCACACTAAAAAAACTATAAAATTCTAATCATGTGCAACAGAGTTAAACGGCGTGAAAACAACCAAAAGTAAAGCACAAAAAATATTAAAACAATGCACTTAAGCCCATGAATTGCTACGTATCGGACAAGTGTCTAAATTACTGTATGTAATAGAAATTTGTTTAGTCAGTTTGTCAGCTGCAACTTGCAGCTCTACACGTCGCACCACAATCCCTCTTACTCTGTACTGGTGTACCATCTGTTTACCTTCTTCTACAAATTTGAATCATTCAGCCATTTCAAAGGTTTCCTACGAGAAAGTGTTTCTTTTTTCCAGGGCCATTTTATTAGCATATGAGGCCAGGTGCAACATAAATCTGAGCCTCGCCCCCCCCCTCCTTTTTTTTTTTTGTTGAGGTGATAATGTGCGCTTGTAGGCCAACCCTCCATATGTTCTTACATGTTGGCTGCACCAACACAGTTCTGGCCTCGGCAATGGATTTCAGCGACGTCTTTACACGCACTTTACACTTGAAATACATTTCACAGAAAACATCAAGGTTAATAGGAACTCAATAAAAGCCTATTCATTTTAATAATTTAAATTATATTTTTTGTTCAAAAGCAAGGCTCTTTAGAATGTAAGGCCTGGGGAAAAGCCCATTTTTGCCCCTCCCCCCCCTTTTTCGAATTTACTAATTCCTGGATTTTTCACTATCACACCGGCCTCTGTAGCATAGTCTGTCAGGCGCCGGTGTACGGTGTGAGAAGCCATGAGTTTGAATGCCAGCTCGGGCATGGATGTTGTGTTGTTCTTTAACCTCACTTTACCCTCATCGCTGTTAAAAGTCCGAAAACCCTCTAACCACTTTTTCTTTATTGTAATACCAAGCAATGGCTTTTAATTTTTGTTATTAATGTCCAGAACAATTTGTTTTGCAATCCTGAATTCAATGGACATACCAGAACTAAATAAATTTCCCTTTAGGTGCCACTGTGAACCGTAGTTACCGTCCTTTCACCAGCATCACACTTTTATTTGTGACGCACGTGCGTGTCTGGCTCGCACGGTGAAGAGGAAGGAAAGATAAAAAAAAAAGTGAGGTCTGCCTGCTGAGTTGCATCTCCACTCGCATGCTTTACTAGCAACATTTAACCACATAAAACTTGCCAGATATTTTACGGTGGGATTATTAAAGGCTAAGTAGCGATAAACAACTATGTTATAAAGTTTAATACTGTTCTAAAATATAATGTGATGGATTTAATTTAAGCAGACCCAATTTTCGTACGCTTTTTAACCAAAAAATAATTTAATTAAAATTTAATTATTTTTTAAATTCTGTCAGAGTTATCCGAAGTCCGGGACATAGAGGTCTGGGTTATTGAGGGTTTACTTTATTTACATTAAAAACAATCAATTTTCAAATTTTGTTGTTGAAGTAATGTACGTAATAGTTTTTTTGTAAAATATATATTTTTTTCAAAACCATGTCAACATTACAAGCTTAAAACTGAATTTGTAGTTGCCAAAATGACAACATATCAAATTTATCCAATCAGGTTGCATGACATTTTCATAGTCGCAGATTAAGTGCTAGAATTGAGAGCGCTCTAGTGGTAGCACTGGAGTTTCATAGTGCATTGTCACGTGTGATTCAAATTTTACAATCTGATTTAAAAATCTGGATACCAGCAATAAATGTAGATTCGAGTTCGTAAAAATGTGAAAGTGTATGGAAGGATACATTTGGCAAATAATTAAAAGTAGAGAAAACTAATTATATGACTATACATAAATGTAATTTTCACTTTGTAACTGAATTTGTGATTTGACAAAAATTAAAAGTACTCACTGTACTGTAGTCAATTTCTTCTTAATTTTTCCTTGACTCACTGGTGATTGTAGAGTATTCATCAATTTTCTGAAATATTTTTGAAGTTCTGTGCTTCTATTATTTCATTTGTAGTATTTTTAAATGCAACTATCCTCTAGTGTTTAAATATACTAACATTATACATGAAAAGGGCATTCAAGTATATTTTCCCATTAAATATAGTGTTTTACGTCAAAAATAAATATTCCTCTTACACAGAATACCAGTGCAGCCATTTGTGATTTTTAAATAATATGGATTTAATTTAGAATGTAGTAAAGAATATTCAAATTAATATTTAAATCTAAACCTTTTTATTTACAAAAATAAAAATATTTCAAATAACAAAAAGTTAATTTACAGTTAATTGTACACTAAGGATAAAGTGTTGCCATTAAAACACTAATACTTTGTTTAGACATGAATGCTTAGTTTTTTCTGTGCTTTACATATTTGATTAAACTTGGAGCTTACCTTTTTTATTTTGGCTAGTTTCAGTGAAATGTTTTAATAATACCAGTAGTTATTTATATTTTTCTTTGCAAACTACAGCAATTATCTTCAATTAATTTCATATATTTTTGATCAATTTGTGTGTTTTAACAGCAACACTTCAGTTTTGTTAAATACTGTTCAAAAAGTTGTCAAAAATCATGGCCAACAGAGGAAAAATGTAGGCTTACATAAAAAAAAAAGACACTACATACACAATTGGTATATTTGGTAAATATTACATATAAAATGGGCTTACATAAACAGTAAAAGAAGTAAACAATTTAATGTGTGATATAAATTTTATATACATACAGGTATAGAGGCAAAAATTTAATATAAATGCTTCATAAAATACAGGTTCTCATTTAGTACCAAAAACGAAAAATTGCTTTAACCTAGGTATACGTTACTCTGCTTGGACTACCAAAAATATTTTTAGGACATTTAGTTGCAGGAAAACCAAATCATAACTTGGTATCTTAAAATATAAAACTTCACAGCCTCAGGTAACAACTACCAATCAGTATAGAAAACAATATTTTGGACGGTACAAAGTTATCCATTCTGATACAAAGTGTACCCAGTTTACAGAACTACTGGAATGTTGTACACTCTTCCACCACTTATCCTGCATGTTCAGGGGACGATGTGTGCCAAATATATGAATTCGCTGGACAACTAAAGGAAAAAAATAAACAAAATATTGTCACAAAGTGATTTTTCTGGTTTTAGTTTTTTATTAAGATACCTTCATTTTTTTTTTTGTTAAGATCCATGTTTTAAATAATTCCTCACTTTAGAGTTTATTGAATTCTAGTTTTTTTTTTTAATAATAGCAGCTGTGTATCGTTACTTGTATTTTACAGTTTTTGTCTAATTTCCCACCACTCTAATACATATACATGTTATGCCTGAGATAGGCTATTGTTTCACAGTACAGCCGTGATACAGCTCACGTAGGCCGTTGCAATCCAGAGTAGAGTTGGGTGATGTAAGATTTAAACGTAATTCTGTATACAACACACGTGGTGTTATTTTCTTTGTAGCCTTCTAGTGAAGTAGTGTCTTTTCTTGTCACAGTGTTTGTGCACGTGCGTTTTATTTTGAGGCGCCCGATTTGGCCTATAACAGATTGGTGGTGGATGGCTCCCCCCAGGTTAATGTTAGAATTTTAGGTTATTGCTTTGGTTATACATAGTTTACCCCTACGTTCATAAACATTGTTACAGCTCTAGCTCTAGCTACCCCTACGTTCACAACCCATAGTTATAATATAATAATTTTGATAAATACAGTAATTGTACCAAAAATAGTGTAATACTATGCTTTTAGTTAAAATGCAATTCATTATTATTAAAATACAGTGACAAATAGTTTGAACACACACAAAGTCATCAATGTAAATACTACCTACTACGTACTAATACGACGCGGGCGGTACCTGTGCGACCATCAGTTGCTCTCCCTTCCCCTCTCCCAGCGCACAACTGTCTTGTCCTGAGTGGTCGCTTGGCGCTCACTGACTCATGGCCAAGCTGTGACTGGCCACGCGTAGCGACAGCACTTTCCTTTTTATCTCAACTAATTGCTACTTGTCTGTAGATTTTATACATACATATATTTTTATTAATTACGATGTTAAGTTATTTCCACTAACTGCTCACCTCTAATAATGTACAATTTATAAGTTACGTACTAAGTTACTTATGAAATATTTACACAACAATAGGTATGTACGTAACACGCAAACAAAGTCAGCAATCCGAGTTCACTAAAGTTTGCAAATGGCTTGTGTTTATTTACCGGCTTAATCACTATCACTTATGTCGTACAAGTCGCTCGCGCTGGGAGTTGTCAAGCCGCTCATTCTCGGGGTTTTTCCATACCGCTCGTGTTGGGTGTTGCATCACTTGCTTCAGGCGCGTACTTGCAGAGGCTGGCAATTTCGTGAACATATCCGTCAAACGTTGGTTTAAGTGTTTTGGCCTCTAATTTATTAACCGCTCCTGAATCATGCACAAGGACATTATTTTTTGCTGAGACAAATAGCTTTGTTGCTGCAGGCCAGTTATTAAGTGCTCTACATGATAAAGACACTCAATCTTGCATGATTTTCGCGGCTGATTTTTCGTAGTCATCACTGACACTGTCATCATCATCATAATTTTTTTGTTTGCCACACCTGTGACAGTTTCAATTATTTCCTGGTCAGTTAAGTGATGAACAATGGGGACGTCAATGTCAACTTGAAGCCATTCCTTAACATTTTCGTCACATAGACCTCATTTGTAAACTTCAGGGTTGGTATTATTTTTGGCATACTGCAACAGCGTGTTTGTTTCAAAGCCTTGAAATCATCAATTTCACCATCTTCGTCGTTGGTCACGTCTGAAAATGCTAAGGCTGGCCACAGTTTATGCCAAGCCTTGTGCAAAACTGAGTTGGGTATGCTGTCCCAAGCTCTAGCAAGTGCCCAAATCACATCACGTAGATTATATTCTTTATTTATCTCAGTTACAGTATTTCTGTGATTTAAATTTTCACAGAAGCACCACCGTCGAGTTTTTTTGTCAACTTTATCTTTGGTAGACAACACAATCTTTTTTTGTTTTTCAATAGAACCAGAACTCACATTTGTAATTTTAGTAGCCACCGTGCAATACAACACAAAAACAACTCAAACTTACATACATGTGTGAGCAATCTGCGCAGTTACTTCATCGCCTGATAAACGACTTTCCGACAGACTGCTCCATTATGCGAGAGATATGAAGGTCTTAGCGTGCCGGGATTTACCTACTCTTCTAGGGTAGAGCGGCTGGGAAGGCGATTACGTAACTGCATGGCCATTATTGTTTAGAGGAGGATAGTCAGAGCACACCGGCACTCTACTGCTCAGCCACCCAACTGCCTGCATCACGCCGACCTCCGAGGCACAGTGGGTTGCGCGCCGACTCTCTGTATGAAGGGTTCTGGGTTCCAGTCCCGGACAAGGGATGATTGTGTTTAATAAGCAATTCCGTCAGAAAAATGTACACATGTAGTCATGTATACGTCTCTAATAACTAGGGAAGGGAATTTTTCGGTGCTTTCAAGTGGCATAAAGCGGTATTTTCAAAGTAAAAAATCGGTACTTTCAGGAAGTGAAAATCTGTGTTTTCATATTAGTTTTTTAACGATTCCGTAATAATTTTCTCCCAATATTTAAACAATTTAGAACTTCTGAGGCTTATAATTAAGTGAATTAATAAAAGGGGAAGTGTTTTCAACTGAGAAAACAAAGTAGTACACATGAAACATTTAGCAATTAACACTTAAGTAGTGCAAATAATTACAAAATAAAAGTTAAAAA
>PNEQ01082969.1:0-22500 GCA_003012365.1 Medauroidea extradentata | reverse complement strand
TAGCTGTAACTGTGAAAGAGGAAGCAAAGAAAGATGTGTGTTTAGGAAGCAGAAGTTTTTGTTGATTAAAAGAATGTGTGTTTAGAGTATGGGGTGATAAAAACAACATACGGTAAAAGGTATTGAGGGCTATCTGATAAGAATAGTTTTTGAGCAAGAAAATCTTATGAAAAGTACGTCGCTTCTTCATATCAAACCATGAAATTTTGTTTCTGTATTCACTGATGCGGTCCTTTCTTTTAAGGTTAAAAACAAGGCGCCCACAATTATTTTTAATGAGTTGAAGTCTCTGGGCTAAATCTTGATGCAAGTCACTGAAAACTGTGTCAGCATAGTCAAGGCGTGAAATAATTAAAGATTCTGTTAAGGTCTTCATTAAATTAGTAGGTAAAAATTTTTTGTAGCCTTCTTAACGAATGCAGGGTTTTATTTGTTTGTTTGCATAGGTAGGTAACATGTTCACGCCACGTTAAATTTTTGTTATAGTAAATGCCTAAGTTTTTTACTGATTTCAATAAGGTAATTGGTTCTCCATTAAGCATGATTTCCGGGGCTCTAGCGATGTTTGACGTTTTGAGAAGTTTATTATTGTGTTTTCTGAGGGTTTAATTTTAGTCCATGCTTTGTTGACCACTCTAGAATGTTTGATAGGTCACAATTCATTACATCAATAGATAACGTTATATTACCTAGATGTACTGGAAGATAGATTTGGAAATCATCGGCATACAAATGGTATTTACAATGTAATAGTTGCTTCGGTAGGTCATTTATAAAAATGGAGAACAATAACGGTCCTAGCACAGAACCCTGAGGAACTCCTTTTTCTACTGTACGCCAAGCTGACTGATTTTCTCCGCAAACGACTCTTTGTTAACGATCAGATAAATAACTTTTAATCCATTCTAATAATGCAACAGATAATTTGAAATATTATTTTAATTTTGCGATTAAAAGCTCGTGGTCAACAGAATCAAATGCTTTACTAAAGTCTAACAGAGTAAGAATTGTTAGCATACGATTATCCATGTTTTGTTTGATGTCGTCAGTTAACTGTAGAAGTGCTGTACACGTGCTAGAACCTTTTCTAAAGCCAGACTGATAGTCAACCAGCAGATTATATTTGCTTATGTATTTTGTAATCTGTTGGTGAGCAATATATTCCAGAACTTTGGAAATAGTTTGAGAATGTTTATAGGCCTGTAATCACTGGCACACTGAGGATTTTGTATCTTAGAGATGGGTTTTACTATTGCCAGTTTCCACTGAGTTGGAAAACTGCCCATGATGAACGATTGGTTGAATATATTTGTCAAGGCTCCAAGAATAAACAGCAAAGCTAAATTTAGTAGTACGTCTATAGAGATTTTGTCATTACCTTGTTCTTTAGTTTTAATTCATTTAATAGCCTAAATTACATTAACAGGTCTGTTGTGTGCTTCTATAAAAGATAATGTTTCATTTTTTGCTTCCGAATTAAGATCATCATAATTACTTATGAAATGATCGGTAATTTCGTTGGCGCTTAGATTGATTTGCTGACTTAAGTTTTGAGAGTCACTAAATTTCAGTCCCATTTTCCAGACAGTACTCCATATATTACGTGGTGACGAGTCTGGTAGTACCAAGCGACGAGCGTACAATAATTTTGCTGTTCTAATCACTTGGGTACAGCAATTTCTGAGTAAATAATACTTCTCAAATCTCGTACCTACAAATGTGTCATTTTTTCTTTGAAGTTTTGTAACTGCGGAAAGCGTTATCTCGATCTGCTATTAAATTTTTTATTTCCTGTGTTAGCCACAGCGCTGCTGTGTGAGAAAAGTATTTTGTTTGCAATGGAATATGTTTATCAACAAGCGTCTGTAACAAGAAGTTAATGTGATTATAACTTTCTCATCAACTGTATGTAAAATTTCTACATTACTCCACTGCAATTCAGGAGCATCGCTATGAAATTTACCCATGTCAATGTTTTTATATCTCTGTAGGTTATAATTTTTGGTAAAAATTTAGGAGTAAATAGTGAATAGGTTACATGAATGAGGTCGTGGTGCGACAGACCTGGTACACTGAGTTGGCCATATTTTAAGACTTTATCTGGTTTTGACGAGAGTATGAGGTCGAGCAGTGTATCGCATTATGAGAATGGTGTGTAGCTTCAAGAGGGCAAATCGATAAGTTACACGAGGAGAAAAGATTAGTAAGAAGAAGTTTTTGATGAGATTCTTTTAAGAGGTCATTGTTGAAATCGCCCGTAATTAACGTGTTTTCATAATTAGGTATTACAGAAAATAGATCATTTTCGAAGTCATCCATTTGCCAAATCTTAGGGGGTTTGTAAACAACTTCAATAAGTATTTTTTGTGTAAAAACACTTAGTTCAAGAAATAAATATTCCGGTTTAGCACAATATAGTCTAGGAGTGTTACTAATTACTTTAACTTTAATATCATTACGTACGTAAATTCCCACTCCTCCACACTGTTTACTGTGTCTGTCAACGCTGTATAAATTATAGCCACTTTCCCTTAATAGTTCAGTGTGTGATGCACAAGCTTTTTGTAACCATATGTGCTGCCATTTCAACTCTATAAACTGTTGTAAGTATTTATTTCCAAACATTTTCACCACATTGCCATAGCTTACATTTAAATATATTAAATTTGGTTTTGTCATCTTTTCATGTGAAACTAAACATTTTTACAGATCCCTTCATGGTATCCTTCTGACATAATTTTTTTCGAGTTTGAAATTAATTAGTTACACTGCAAATTTATATATCAAATACAGTATGTACACATTCAATTGCAGATCCTTTTACCTTGAGAACTCATCCGATAGTATTTCAATTTGTTCTTTGTAGAGGTTTTATTATACATTGACATAGCTTCCTCATCACAACATTGTTAGTACATTTTTCCTGTTCTCTACGGACTGTTGGTACAGTAGAACCCTGTTATAGTGCTCTCACTTATAATGTTTTCCTGGCTATAATGCTACCTTCATTTGGTCCCTAAAACTACTTTATAATAGGATATTACTCTCTTATAATGTTCTCTACGAACTGTTGGTACTACTTACTGTTTCCACGTACAGTCTGAATGCTGCACAGATGTATCCAGCTCCAAGCTGTACACATGTGACCTTCCTTTCTATTTTTTCTCTGACTCTGCTTTGGAGATTTTCCTAGATGACTGCCAGCCACCTGGATTTTGGGAAGGCATCTTCTCATGAAGTTTGTAAGTTGACACTCCCTCATCCCCCTTGCCTACTCCTCCCATCCACCTGTGTAGTACAGTAGTTGTATACTACTAACAGTGAAGTATTCTTATTCGATTTTTCTACTATTTTCGCTAAATACATTTGACAGTAAGAGATTCCGAGATAGGGGTTTCTAATGTGAAGTTTATCCTGTTTTCATACAAAGGAACCGTACAAAAATCTGTACATTTTTTCCTGTTACTATTTTACTTAACAAAATATTATTGATTTCTATTTTCTATAGTTAGTGAACCTTGTAATTTGATCTGGAAATATTCTATTATTGGAGTTATTACGGTTTTTTGTTTCCTTATTTATGACAAGTAATTTTTTGTTATAATAGTAAAAAAATTAAATTATAGTATTTGTGTGTAATGAAAATATTAAGTGTTAAGTAGATAGTTTAAATTACACTGTTTAGTAATTTAAAGTAATTTAATATAATATTGTTAATTAACATGGTTTTCATAGATATCATAACATACTTTTGAGCTGCATAGTAGCTTATATAAGTATGCTGTAGGGGTTACACCTGGAATAGTTTTATCTTAAATTTAGCCTTGGTAATATATTACCAAGTAATTTTTGATAATTCAGTCACTTAAAATGCTTGATTAAAAAAAAAAATACACTCTAACAAATGATAATTATTCCTTATCTTTGTTTCACGTATTTGTGCATTGGTAGCAAAAATTTAGTAAAAATAATTGTTTGATGCATCTATTTAAAGTGACATTTTTGTGTTTCACATTACAATTGTGTGATTTTCTTTAAATGCAGTAACATGAATATTGAAGAATTAATTTTGTGTCTAAAATTTGTTAAAAAGGTATTTCATTAACATGTGGTTTGTACTACAAATTTTATGTAGACAGTGTATTTGAATAATCAACTGTTTGATGCTTTCATTTTTATTATACTTCGTCACATGTGTGGTTATTACGCTGAATAGCTGCACCGCAATAGTTCTCTCCTTCATTGCAGTTTTGGCTCCTGTCCAGATTTTTATGAATTGTGTGATAATATCTTTTTTCTCTGTATATTTTTTGCATGCCTTCCTGCCTACGGCCTCTATGTGAATGTTTTGTGTGGCATTTGGCAGGCCATAATCAAGGTATCCACTTTTTTACCATTTTGCATGTTGCTTGTGGCATGTTGTGCAAGAGAATTTGATGTATTGTTTTAACAGTAATAAATTCAGTTATCCTTCTTGATTTCTTTCAATTATTTTAAAATTTTACGTATTTTGAATGAAGTTCAGTTTTTTGTGTTCTTTTACTGTTTTGTGTTTATTTGCATGATTTTCTATATATATATATATGGAGCACAAAAAAAAATTAGTGGTGCAAGCTTTGCTAACTTACATATAATATTGTAGTGGCTTTATTTGTATATCCCTGCTATAATTTTATAGTGTCATGCCTATGTTATTAAAGGTAGTAACATAGCAGTTCAAAATTACAATATGTCTTTAGTGAGTTACATAAATAATACTGTGGTTGTTTATTATTTATATTTAACATAAATATATTTTACAGTGTAACATGCAGTCATATTTTCATTCTGTAAAGCAAACCTACATTTGAGCACACCTGTTTGTGAACTGAATCGTAGATAGATGTTTTAACTGTGTTAAAAATGGTTTACAACTAAAGAATTATGAATATAAAAGTTGCTGATGTTTAAGAAATTGGCCATTCTAATTGGAAAAGGATATAAAAAGCTAGAAAAAATTTTAAGGTGGTGTTTTAACATGTAGTTTTTTCTGAAATCAAATGACATTATACGGTTATTTTAGATGAGGCTCTAGTGAAATTTTCAAATACTGCATTAGATACCAAATGTCAGCTTTTAAGAAATATAATGTGAAAATAAAATACAATATTAAACACTTCAAATTTTTTAATTCATAGTTATAATTTAATGCCTTTGTGCAACAACTGACTATACATAAAATATGTGTTTTCATTAAAACATGCTTTTAAAGTTTTTCAGATTTTAGACAGCTTTTCAAAATGTATCTTATTCCTACAGAGTCAATGTTTAAAACAACAGGATGTTAGACTAAAGTGCTTTCTGTAAGACTATTTCAAAACTGAACATCTTATATACAAAACTAACAGTTGAGCATAGCACTGTCAAATTATTTGTTGTTATATGGGCTAAGCTCATATGGACGGTGAGTTAATGTTGGTCACCATCTCTTCTCTTGCCCCTTTCCTTTGCCCCTTGTCATTGTGTGAGAGTTGTCCAGTGAGCAGCCGACCCAGGCTATACATCAATAGTATTGACAACGTAACCCAGTGGTGGCACGTGTGTAGTATTGATATAAGTGGTTTGTGATTAAGTGAACACTTTTGACGACTACCATGTCTAGAGTAATAATTAGGGCTAGGAATATTTCGCGAGTTCAATGACCAACATGCTAGAATCCATTATCCTGTGTATACCGAAGCCCTACCATTTGTCCATTACCTGCTACTCATTCAGACAACAGACAATGAACGAATAAATGGGACTTGAGTATGCATAGGACATTGGATTCTAGCATGCAGGTCATTGAACTCGTGAATTTTTCCTAGCCCTAGTAATAATGAGAAAATATTATTTATTTTGACCTTAGATGTCAACGTTTGAGTACTGTACAATCTATACACTTAGGTTGCTCTGTTCGTATTAAAAAGTGGCAGTATACTATAAAAAATGGCAGTATACTATAAACTATCTTAAACGAAAAAAGTTACTAGGACTTCAGAATTGCTCATTTTATCACAGTTTATAGCAGCTTATAAGCTTGCGTGAAGCTATGAACTGATTACTATGTTGTTTGTAAGGGGTTGATTCCGCCGCCTCCTGTTGGCTGTCTCACAGTGCGACTGTATAGGCCCAGCTGCATGAATAGAATAGAATTCTTGCTTGGTCCTATCCAGTAAACTTTCATCTGGTGGCTTACGTTTGGGAGTGATGGTTAACTCGGTTGACTCTCCTCGAGGAGCAATTCTGATGAAGATTTGTAAGCCTAGGTAGTTTATTCCTAATCAGTAGTCCCGTACAGTAATATGTTTTACGGCAAAGTCACGTCGTAGGTAAGGCACTGGATTCGGGATTAGTGCTCTGGGCACAGAAGATAGTCCACAGATGAGAGATAAGTAAAATAGCATGGTGCAGTTGGAACGGCAGGTGACAATCCCTCGTGTTGTGAGCGCTTCGAACAACATTCTGCGGATGTAGCTCTAAGAGGCATTGTTCTGTATAGTAGATCACAGAAGTCCTCTACACATGTTCTTTTACTTGAAATGATCACAGCCCGCACTCTCGTAACAGCATCAATGCAAGGACAAAAGAAAATTCAGTAGAAATTGTTTTAAGTTAAGGAAATGAATTTACAGCATGCACAACAAATTTGTCCTTAATTTTGAAAATTTTAGGGATGTGTCCCCAAAAAATGAATCCAGCTACATTTGATGTCAGACTTAAATTAGGGAGCGAAAATTGACACCAGCTAGGTGGTTCTAAATTTTCCAGTGAAGGGTTCACCTATTCAGGCATCTAGTTCAAGAACAAGGCTAAATATGGCCACAGACCTTCCTGACTTCCTAAGTGTCTCTGTTGTTCTCTAATCACACTTTTTGTCTCTAACTGTACTCTCTGTAATAATATTTATTGATAACAGATTAAAATTTTCCATAGTTTTTGTTATTTTTAACCCCTGTCCGAAAAGGAAAAGTGTTACAAGTTTGATGGATACGTCTGTCTGTTCGTCTGTGACATCGTAGCTCACAAACTGATGGACCGAATTCAATGAATTTTTTAAAAAATGGATGCTGGTTTCATCTGGATGGTTTTAAGCAATATTTGATAAAAATCTTTCTAGCTGTTTAAAAGTTGTTAGCTCTTTACTCAATCAGTGTAAGAATTCCATGGAAATATACGGGGATATTTATTGGTACTTTTATATTTTGTTTCTCAGGGTGTAGCAGAAACTGTACATTTTGACATGGCTTTTAGTGCTCAAATATCATTATTACCAAATATCCAATGATGACAATATAGGAATGTCATAAGAAAGACGTGTAACTAATTATAATAAATTTGACGCCTATGTATATCTGTGTCTATTTGTGGCTTCGTATCTATCAAATGGATGGACGACTTTCAATGCTTTTTTTATGCGACAGTAATTTTTAAACTGTATTTATTTGACATTTACAATAAATTGTTGAAATAATGAAGTTCAAAACCTCCAAATAACACTTAAATTAAAAATTTTAATAAACACCAGACACATAAAATGATTGCATAAGAAGTAAAAAATAATAATTTAATATTATTGTGATCGATAAATGTGTTTTGAAGGAGGGGGGGGGGGAGGCTGAGTAAACAAAATAGGTAGTTAAAATTACTGAAATTGAAACAATAGAACTTCAACACCAAATCCACATAATCACTTATCAAACCGAAAACTGAATTTAAATGCAGCATAATTTAAGCTATGGACTTATTTTTTAGAATTTTGACATATGTACACACAACATACATAATTCTGTTGCAGTTATTTTTTTTATTTCAAGTTTAGTAATTTAAATTTCCTATCTTGTTTTATTAGTTGCCTGACGTTACATGTCAACAATAATATGAAATTATTATTATTTACTTTTTAAGGGATTGGTGTTTTGTTTTGTCGGGTTTATTTAAATTTTTACTTAAATGTTATAATTATTTTATATTAACCATCAAGAAGATATTTTGCCAAAAATGTTATTCATAACATAGAGTTTAAATTTTAAGCTTTCCTTTGGAATTTTAACACAAAAAAACTGTTCAGATGTAAGCCGAATAAATTAATAATTTTCCAGATGTTTAAAGATTGTTTTTATTGTTATCTGTCTGTTTACCATTCTGTTGCTTGTTGCTCGTATGGCACTCCATTGTCTTGCGAGAGTAATGTACAATATTATACTACATGATTGATGCCTTTAATGGTCTGTGTATTTGTCCACATGATTTAGGTATCAGTGAAATGCTTGTTGGAATTTTATCAAAAAAAATGAACAAGCATAAATTTTGTCTATATAAAGAACTGTTTCTATTTCATGCAGCTTATAACTTACAGAGCTGGAGTGACTTTGCTTCTTCTTCCTTGTACATTAGTTTTGAATTTAAATTTCCTTTTTACTTGTCTGTGTGATTTTTTTTTTCTTTTCTGTGATGCATCGTGGTTTACAGATTATGTGAAGGCACGGTAGTCTTGCTTTCACTAACTGTTGAATGCATCTTGTTTTCATGGCAATGTTGCAATTAGTTAATTTTATTATGCTAGTTATAGTAATAGGTACATTTTACTATATGTGTAAAATATGTGTGGGTACTAGATGATAGTTATGTAAAAATTTGAATTTGTTTCATTTAAACTTTGAATTAAAATGTTTGATTAAATTGTAATTGTTAGTGGGCATTACTTGTAAAAAGTATGAAAAATTGTTCAGGGAGTTTAGCATTGCTATTAAAAAAACTAAGGTTTGAGGCTTGAAAAGACATTTTGGGTTAAAAGTTTTAATTTTTCCACCAAGTACTGTGTCAGCCTTAACTAGGTTTATATTGGGCCTACCATTTTTAGTCAAAAGTCGTTGTTTTTCAATCAAATATGAACAAATATTATCAACATCCTTCCCTGTACTCCTCCTGAATCTTTCAAAGTCAGCATTGTGGGAATTTGAATACCAAGTCATAATCATTTTGCCCATCACACATTTATTACTTTTCACATATAGATGTTTATGTGAGAAGTGGTAACGAGAAAAGATAAGGAAACTTGAGAGATCGAGCAAATGTCGCTATATTCTCTTGCCAACACTGCTGAAATTACTTGAAATCCACCCATAGTTTTTCCATTGTCGTGTGTTTTTTCACATATACCATGTGTAGTGGAACAACTCTTACGAAACAGAATGAACCTAACCTCATTCACTGACACACTACCCATTAAATTAATATTCAACATTTAAACATGTGCTTACGGTGTCGTAGTATTTAATCCTCTGTATAAACTTTTTGTGCAGTAAGACTAACTTTTTAAAATTTATCTCGACCCAAGGATGGATGTAGAATTGAGGGATTGGTCTTTACCTTCCGCTTTCCCACTCCACATTGTTTTCAATGCTGATTTTATTGAAAGTTAACTGTACTGTAAGTCCTTGATTTACACGCCTTAATTTACGTTATTTCGAAATAACGTCTCTTAAGTTATAATACCAGTGATTCTATTAAAGTCATCACCAATTTTGAATGTCGTTAACTGTGTGTATTCATGGTTTTTATTTTAAATAAAAAATTTTGTATGTGTCACACAATTCCCAGTGTCTTGTGCCACTTGGCCACAGTTTCAAAAGAATAAAAGACATTCTTAATGCAGTAAAGCCCCAGTTGGACTGGTAAATACATCACAATGAAAATTAAATTTTAAGAAGCAATGAGTGGACAACCAGAGGAACATTTCACCATTAAATTTTAGGAAATTCTTTCAAGTTATGATTATATGATTAAGAATTTATACAAAATTAAAATTTGCGAAATGATAGATGTACAGATTTTATTCTTTCACAACCACAAAAAACATTCACTATAATGCAAAAATTCATATAGAGTCAGCCTGCCTTAACTGTGGACATCATATTTACGCTTTCCACCAATAACTGTTGAAAAAAATTTGTAGGAAAAGAAACTTAAAAGATATTTGAAATGCTAAAAAAATTTATATCTACCCTCGTGCCGCGCATAGTTTGCCACAAGGACAACTAGCGCACCACTCATCGCTTCATACGTTCATGAGAGCTGCTAGTCTCGTATCAGCCACATTATCTGCTTAGTTACCCAGTGTTATATGTGCGCGTGGTAAGCAGGCAGTGTGGGCGAGAGCAACAAGGAAGCAGTGCAGTGCTTAATGTGCGCACAGCAGTGTAAGTGGCGGCAATATCTTCACTTCACTCACATCCATCTTGCTTGTCGCCTGGTTTCTGCACACTTCCAAAGCAAAGTGATTTGATATCGCCCGCATCACCCTCTCACAAAACACTTATACGTAGAGCACGTATTAAGTACATTGTCTTGTTTACTTGCCTGTTGCCCGCTTGCCACCTGCCTGCTAAAAACACGAGCGGTAGGACACGACCTTGGAGTGCGCATTAATGTGTGCAGTTAACACACAATTCCGTGGCCTGTAGCATAACATCTCCTAAAAACAAAGGCTGTTGTGGTCCTTCTAAACTGAAGATAGATTGCAATGTTCTTAGTTTGAGTGAAACAGTAAAATTATAGATTAACTAAAAGACAACATTTCTATTGCATAGGTAGACCCCATATACAGTATACGGATAAAGGTGTCTAACATGTGCGATAACAAATAAAGCACGACAATAAAGTCAAGTGTTAGTACTGTACCAGTTCGGTAACTGTACAAAAAATCATGCTAAGCTAATTTTAGAGTAATCAGTGAGGTATTAAAAAGGATACTACCTTTGTTTTTCACTATGCATGTTTACAGTAGCGTAAAAATTTTCAGTGACACAAAAAAATTCACGCCAAGTTATTATTAGTGTAATGTGTCTAAATGTTTTTTGCAACGGGACAGAATAACCTACTGTACTATTGTGGGCATATGCCATGACAAAGAAAAAAAAATTAAAACAGCAAAAATGAGAAAACTAGATTAGTTTGGCTGTAGTAAACACAGCCATAAATCATAACAGAACATGAAAGTTAAGGAATTTATTAATACCAAATAAAGAAAAATAAACATCCAAAAAGTAAAGTGATAAGACAAAGAAAAAACTGTCTGTAAAACTCAGGACACCACAAGACAGCACAGACAGTACTGAGACAAAGACATATTGTATGTGTGTACATGTGCGCATTGAGTGTGTGCTTGCATTCATGTTAGCATGCATGCATGCATGCATGCATTTGTGTGTACATTTGTTGCACATTTGTATGTGCGTGTTTATGTGTGCATTTGTGTGTGCATTGTCTGTTCTTTGTCTCACATTATTTTATGTTGGAAAGCAAGGTAATGCCTGAGTGGGGTTTGTGATACACGCATAAAGTCACTGCAAGCTTTCAGTTTAGTAACGAGTCTATTTCCTTCCAAAAATTAAAATTTATTTTCTTGATATTTCTTGACCCTTCATCATATGAACAAAATAGTAATAGACAGTGAACTAATAAACTAATTACATTTTTAAGTGTATTATAAAATTCTTTAAATAATATTGCTGCTCACTTCAGCAAAGTAATTAATTTATTTTTGGATTAAATGTACTGGGCGTGGTAATTTTTTTAAGCAGTGCCCCATAGACACAGGAAATATACAGTACATTACGTAATGTTGAAAACCTCGATGATAAATTTGAAATGACGTACTTTTGAAGAAATACTTCATGCATAGAATCTTAATTGGAGAGTAATTTGTTGAAACTGGAGCAAACAAAGCTATTTTAATAAAGTATTGAGTAGTTTAAAATAGAGTAATTTTAAACTACATGATGATATAGTTCAGCAGTATCAGAAATGAAAACTCTGAAAAGTATTAATAATGTCATTTTATTATTATGAAAATAAATCAAACTTATCTTTCGTTAGTATGCACCTCAGATAAAGTAATTTCTTAATTTGTACACATAATGAAATATTGGTTTGTGTGTTACAAAATGATATCGTACATTTTCTGCCAGTAAATCATTAATGAGCAGAGACTGATTATAAATTTGTATAATCACTCCAACACATCTGGCTTATCAAGATGTTACTGTAATATTATTTTAAAAATGTATTTTTAAGGTGTCATTGTTAACTTGCAAAGCAAATTATTTACAAGGAAGTAGATAGTAAAGAGTTTACTGTACCATGTTGGTTTTTGTGATTCTGTAATTGATAATCATGGCAGCACTGGAGATGAGATGTGACGTCAGTTTATCCTTGTTTTACTTAAGTTTTTAGTGTCTTTGGTGTTGATGTTTGTTGGTAGATAATGTACTTTATTCAGTTTGCTACAACACAGTGTAACATTAAAAATTTTGGATTCACAGGCCATGATTAGAATACGCCAACCTGTTTAGTACTGTTGCAAGCCACGGCTACCGTATGAGCAACGTAAGCTGATACCGTGCTGGCGGAACTAATACTGCTGTTCGAAACACTGCACCCTCCTTAAGTCTGTTCGTCCTGAGTAAACAATATAGTCTCTGGTCCGTAGTAAAGAGCCAGTATTAGGTTTTCTTGCCCGTGTGCCCCAACAAACAATCCGGAAAACCACATCACTTATCTTGTTATCTGGTAAGGGCCTTCCCAACATTTTTGTAGTTTTAGACAATGCCCTTTTTGTCTCTGTAGTTTGTACAGCTGCACCAGCTGTCCTTCATGAAATGTATCTTCAGGTCCCTTCAGATCATACCTCGCTTTCATCCAGTCGCTGTTGACTCTTAAATGTTGCCAAGCAAAGTCATGGATTGTGCCGAATGTGTAACACAGTTTACTGGCATACACCATAGTTGAAGCATGCTGCTCTACTTCTGTTGGTCTCCCAAACAGCAGATCACTTGTAAGGTGGTTACCCTTGTAGCTTCATGGAAGGCAGACCAATATGCGAGGAGGAACAGGGACACCTTGGAGTCTGAACCCTTTTGATTATCTGCCACAAAAATGGACAGATATTGTTCCAAGGTATTGTTCAGTCGCTCGACCATCGCATCTGACTGAGTGTAGTCAGTGTCGTCTTCATTCCCAATAATAACTTGGCTTCGAAGTTGCAGCCCTGGTCGGAGTGAAGTTCAAGTGGTACTCCAAACCTTGAGAATACATGCTCCATTAAAGCATCAGCCACAGTTCAAGCCTCTTAATTAGGTATTGGTCTGACTTCAGACCACTTTGTAAAATAGTCTAGCACCACCAATAGGTACCGATTCTTCCTCTCTGTCACTGGCAAAATGTCTGCTGTCATCCTCTCAAATGGGACTCCAACAATGTATTTCTGAAGATAACCGTGTCTTCTAGTTCTTGGTCCTTTCTTTGCAGCACATGCATCACCTCTCGACGTCATCTCTGTAATGTAGCCAATAGAATCTCAATCTAATTCAAAAATGTCCTAGAGCTGCTGAACTATGAAGTTCCTGCAGCATCTCTGGAACTCTAATTTCTGGGAGTACCAGCTGTAGAAGAGTTTGTTTGCCATCTGCACTTTCCCAGTTCTGGTACAGCATCAGTGGGAGCACATTGGCTCACATAGCCTCCTGGACAGTGCATCAGCATTGTTGTGTAATGGTCCAGGTCTGTGCTGTATTTCAAAATCATACTTTTGGAGGTGTTGCATCGCTGAGCTGTTTGTCCTTCTGGGTTTTTGAAATTCAGTAACCTATGTAATGAAGCATGATCTGTTCATAGAATAAAATACTTTCCATATAAATACTGGTGTCAATGTGAAATAGCCTTAACCATTGCCAGAAGTTCCCTACAAGTTGCACAGTAATTTCGTCCTGGCTAATGTAACACTTTGCTGAAATACTCTAATGAACTAGCATAGCCTAGGACAGGGGGTCAAACAAAAATTTCCTTTGATTTTCTGAACAAGGATTCACATTCGGGGGTCCAGAAAATTTTCTTTTCGTCTCAGTCAACTCGTGTAATGGCTTTGCTATTGTTGTAAACCCATGCACAAAATGCTGATAATAAGCAAACTTCCCCAGGAATCTTCTTGCTATAGTCCGATCAGTTGGCCACGGCCAGTCTGTAGTTACTTTTGTCTTTTCAGGATCTGTTTCTATCCCTTCATGCCCCAGGAATTCCACTTTTCTTTGGAAGATAATACACTTTTTGGGCACTAGCTTCAAATTAGCTGCTGTTACCTTCCGAAACACTGAATCAAGATATGTAAGGTGTTCTTCGAATGTCTTCCCTATAATCACAATGTCATCTAAATAAACCTGACAAATATCCAACTGTAGTACTTTTTCCATAAGTTGTTCAGCATTGCATAGTCTAAAAGGCATGACTTTGAATTGCCAAGTTCCTTTTCCTTGTACAGAAAAGGTAGTCTTCTCTCTATCCTCTGGGGCAACTTCACATCACCAGTAACAAATTTTCATGTCCAAAGTTGAGAACCATTGGGACCCAGCCAGGCTATGCAAAGTATCATGTATTCGAGGAAGTGGGTACAAGTCTTTCCTGGTTACATCTTTCAGCCGCCGGTAATCTACACAAAATCTTGTTGAACCATCTTTCTTCTTAAAAAACACAATACGAGATAACCATGGGCTAGTTGATGGTTCTATCATATCCAGATCCTTCATTTTCTTCAGAATGTCTTCAACCAACTCAAGTGAGGCCAGCGGCAGACGTCTAGAGGGTTGCTTGATAGGTCTGGCCTCTCCTGTATCAATATGGTGGCATGTGACGGATGTCTTATCAAAATCATTTGAACCACATGAAAAAGCATTTTGATTCTTCGTCAAGAGTTCTGCAACAGCCTTCTCATGTCTCCAGTTCAAGTTTACCCTAGTCCACTCCATAAGTCCTAGAAGTGGTTCTGGCAGAGTATGCTTTACATGTTCCTCCCTTAAGACCGTAGGCCCAGTTATGTTCACCTGGGATACCTGATTACACTACTTCTACTGTGGCACCCTCCTCAAGACATATTTCCTTATCAGTCAAGTTTATCATTCTAACAGGTAGATTATCCAAGCGTGATAAAACTAGAGTCTTTGCTGAAAGTACTTCATCAAGCAGGTTATTCCGTACTCACAGAGGCTCTTTTAACCCTAAGCGCCTCACAAATTTATGTACACAGCACCCTAGTATCACAATTTCACTGGAAGCTTGGCAACGCAGTGGCCTGACAACAAACTACTAAACAGTTGACTAGTGATGATAATTCTGGTCGTGGTATCAATACCACTTACCCTCAGGACTCTCAGTCGAGTGTAAGTACAGCGTCCCAGTGTACACTGATTGTAGACCCCTTTTTATCTCTGAAAGTTTGAGTGAAACATTAAAATTATAGATTAACTAAAAGACAACATTTCTGTTGCATAGGTAGACCCCATATACAGTATACGGATAAAGGTGTCTAACATGTGCCTTAACAAATATGAAGTATACATAACAGATACTGCAGATGGATGCATGTGTTTATCTACTGATGTCTGAGTCTTTACGAAACCCGAGATAGGCGTGCATGTGGCTGCCGCAGTGCATCACAAAGGGTATTGCAAGCCACACAGTGCGCACCAAGTTCTTTTAGTTTCAACGTCACTTTTTCAGCCTATGCTGCTTGCAGGGCAGCTGCGACTCGCAACAATAATTTAAAGGTTGTGTTGAACGCAATTTTTTTTGTATGGAACTGTGAGGCAAAATAATTTTAATGGACCTGCAGTAATTTATTTTTGTATTTTAATTCTTTCTTTTGTATTGTTTATTTGTTTATGTATTTTTCTTTTTAAGTTGCTACCATAAGCACTTCGAATTGCATTTATTTACAGCTTTTTTCTAACTGTGTTATTTTATAGCTTTTCTCGCTAGTTAACGTTTAAATATCCATATTAAATAGTATAACTATTCTTTACCTTTATGAAGTTATACAGTTTGTCTTTATGCAATGACAGTGAATGCAAAACTTGAACTGTTTTGTATTTTTATAAATATGTGTAATGATGTAATTTTTTTCTACGATTATGAATTTCAAAAAATAGAGTTGTTCGGTATGAAAGAAACAGAGATTTAATATTTACCTCACTTTATGCTTTGTGATTAAAATTAGTTTGATATATGTATATAAATGTTACAACATCCATGTAATCTTGAGCAGAAGAACATTAAATACAGAGTAGTTTAGTGAAAATTTTGTCTTTACTATTTTTCTCTTGACAAAAGTTGTGGTTTTGACTTTTTGCTTATTGAACTATTTTTTTTTTTTACTTATTTACTTAATTAATCTAGTAATTAATTTGTTTATTTATTTGTGTATTTATGTATATTTATTTATTTATGTATATTTCCAAATTTAGCTCTTAGGCTGTTTCACAATTGGTACATATTTATAATTACAATTACAGTGAATGCAATGATAATGCAAGTTCAAGTATACATTTCCTAAAAATTAGTAACCAAAAAATTACATTACATATTAATAGTACTCAGTTTTTCATTTTATCTGTCTTTATTTAGATTAAGGTTGGTTCCGTAACAGAAAGGACTTAAACCCACCCCTGAAAGCATTATGCAAGACGTTTTTCCAAGTCTCCTGTCAGGTCATCATAACTTTGCTAGCCATGTAAGTGAATGAGTGCTTGTTAGTTGTTTTTTATATTGAGGTAACTTAAAATAATTTTTATCCTGGGTATTGTGGTTATGTATAGATACTGTAGTAATTTTATAAGCTTATTGAAAAATATTTTGGTTCTTGTGTATCTAATATTATTCTTAGGGCCGTATCTATAAACGGCTTTCGAATGACAACCCACTGCTATCCCCATAGAGAAAGCATTGGTGAGCAGTTGGTTGTCATTCGAAAGAGGTCTATAGATACGGCCCTTAGTTGTGTGGTAAAGTGATACATTCTTCTGTTTTCCATATTCAGCGATTTTGATGGTAAGAGTGCGTTTATGTGATCACACCTGTTTAAGGTTGTAACATTATCTGAGGCATGCATTCTGGGATTTTGTGTAAAGAGTTTTATTGCTTCCTGTTAATATTAACGAATACTTCTGCACAATACTTAAAATTTTATAGGACTAGTGCATCACACAGTTTTAGTTTTGTGCCTGGAGTTAACATGTTCTCAAGTCTATAGAGATGCCTTCAAACTGCAGTAAACAGACTGAATACAGGCTGATATACGTTTATTCAAATGTAGATATTTGTCAAATGCTATTCCTAGGGTTTTACACTGAATTTTTTTTCAGGTATGATTTCTCTGTTTGCGACAATGTATTTATAATGATAGTTTTTTTTTCCAGGCGACAGGATACAATTAACTATTGGAGTTGGGTAGTATTTGAAATATATTCCGAGTCAAGAGTACATGTTCAAGACTATTTACTGCAGAGCCACCATACATAACACACACCAAACGCCATCTTGGTTGGTAACTGGTACCAACTGCGCTAGTCATAACAGTAACTTATTTATTTACATGTACAACAAACAATATTTTAGTATTTAGATTTAATAACCAACACCCTCCCTTAAATCTCAATTTTACCCCTTCACATCCTCTCTTAGCTTCAGCTCTCTGTGTGTTCTCTTTACTAAGGCCAGTGCCATCAATACAAGCTATACAGTCACTGTCAGTATCATCGCTGAACTCCATTCCAATTGATATGTTTTTCAATGTGTTCATAGATTTTCTGTTTAAGTGCCCTAATGTCCTATGCCACAAATTCCATGGTAGGCCTACTGTTGCACCATTTTCTTTTCTGTTTTGTGCACTGAAGACATTGTCTTGGTCTTGGTTAGGAGCACTCATCTTGTTTGAGCTGCACTTCACTTTGTAAACACCCCCTTCATTTACCGCGGTTGCAATTACAATCCCTCTTATTTGGCAGTCATCGTAAATTCTGCACATCTCATCATCAAAAAATACCTTGAGTCTCTTGTTGGTCATTTTGCTGACAGATAGTAGGTTTGCGGACAAATCAGGTGCATAGAGAACATCGGAAACGTTAACATCAACATCACACTTGAGTTTGGCTGAGCCTACATCTTGTGACATGATTTTATTTCTGTTTGCAACAACAATTTCTTGAGTATTTTCCCTCATGTCTTCTAACCAACCTTTGTTCCTCGTCATGTGGGATGTAGCTCTCGAATCTGCCATCCAGTCCCTGTTGCCGATGGTCACAGATGATAGGGCTACGAATAATGTGGTAGATTTATTTCTTGGTGCGTTTTCCTTCTTGGGATAGCTCTTCTTTGCACAGCACTTGTTCGACGTTCCCAGTGCTGATTCTTCGGGGTGATGTGGTCTTGCCACCTTATGGATAAGCGTGGACCTTATGTAGTCTGAAGTGGTTTTTACTCCGGTGCTTTCCATTGCCATGATCATGAATTCATAATCTTCTGTTAAACCACTCAGCATAATAACTCCTATGAACTCGTCATCAATTTTGGCATTTATTGCTTCCAGGTTCTGTGACAAGGATAGAATTTCGTTCAGATACTCTTCCATGGAGCTAAATTCCTTCAGCTGTATTCTGAACAACTTCCTCAGTAGGGATAACCTCCTCGTGAGCCCTTTGTCTTCGTATGTGTTTTCTAGTTTTATCCAAACTTCTTTTGACATTTTGCAGCTTTTCACAATGATATAGGCTCTCATCTATCATTAGACATACTTTGGATTTTGCCTTTTTATCCTTGGTTGCTTTACTGTCGTCGCCGGTAACACTCGGCCACAAGTCCTCCGCAGTTAGGTACATTTCCGTGCCGAACTTCCACGAACTATAATTTTAAGTTCCGTGTAGTATTTTTATGCTGGGTAGCCAGCTTATTTGGCTATCTCTTGCTTTATTACTCGCCATAATTTTTGATTAAGCAGTCTTGCTGAGTTATTTTTGGATGTTTTACCACAGATTTCCGCGCGCATTCATTTGTTAACACAACATTAGGTTGGGCCAATTTTAGGTTCTCTGTGAACTCGCATACCGAAACACTTGGTTCTGTAATCTGACTACACTCCTGGGCCCATAACCTGTTGGGGTTGGGTAATATTTGAAAAATATTTACGAGTCAAGATTAC
Organism: Medauroidea extradentata; assembly: GCA_003012365.1. Lineage (NCBI taxonomy): Eukaryota > Metazoa > Arthropoda > Insecta > Phasmatodea > Phasmatidae > Medauroidea > Medauroidea extradentata. The sequence continues at coordinate 3,458 of PNEQ01082969.1, read as the reverse complement.
ATTTTCAAGACTGTACAACAAATAATATTTTAGAATTGAGATTTAATAACCTACATTAACTGGGTGTCCTCAACATGTTGGAAGCAATTTACATGTTTGAAACAAGATGCTAATGGAGTAATGTATAATTATAAAAGCAAAGATCCAAGGAACGATCCCTGCGGCACTCCGTTTATCACCTATTTCCATTGGGTGTAGCCTACTGTTATGGTCATTAATTTCTACTTGTTGCATACTGTTTTCCAGATAGCGTTTGAACCACTAGCAAGAATTATTCACCAAACCTAGAGCCACTAAATTGTGTAACAGTATCTTGTGGTTTATGGTATTAAACACTCTAAAAAAAAATTACAAACAATACCGGTCTCTCATTCATGGCTTTGTAAATGTAATCAGTAATATCTAGTAGAGACATGTACATGTTGTGAAGTGGTTGGAATCCAGATTGTCTATTGTATAGCAATAAATTTGAGCATTATCAATTTTTCTACAGTCTTGGACATCACAGATAAGATGCTTATAGGGTGTAATGTGTATGGATTGTTTTCTTATTAATACTGAATTTATTGCTGGAGAATGGTGGACATTTTGTTATGTTGCTAGACAAAATAAAATAATTAATTTGTTCTGTTTTAAGGGATCTGGAATATCTCTATCAACTGTCTCTGTAACATTAAAGTATCTCAAATCTTTCCATAGTTTTTTACTATCCTGGCGGTATTTAGAACGTATTAGTTACCTATGTCAAGTATTTTTATGTAAATAACTTTTTTGTCTTTCTGTAATCGTGAAGAAAGCAACTGTAACGTGATATATATTTGTAATTTTTTAAACTTATGTTCACAATTTTGTCATCGTTAATTTATTATTAATTTATTCAGTTGGCTGGAGTACTTAATAATGTTAACATTTTTTAAATTTTCATTCTAGGCTTTGTACCTTAAGCACCACACATTTTGTGTGAAACATATTAAATACAGTAGTTATGATCTTTGAAAGAACTGTGCAATGGGAGTGCATGACTGGATTTATTTGCTTGGACATTTCGCAGTGGAGTATGTCCAAGCAAATAAATCCAGTCACAGTAGTTATGATTTTGGGTTTTGATGAGTGAAAATTTCTCCTATTAGGTTATTTCAATATTGGGGCTTAAACATAATTTGAACCTTTCGATTGGCAAAATAGTCATATTTGCTGACTGTATGTATGGTCTTTGCATATTTTTTGTTCACAAATGTTTTGTTGCTGTATATAATGTAATATGAATTTAAAACAACTTATTATCTCATTATAACAACTACTTTCAATGGCAACAAAAATGGTCTTTATAACGAATTGTTGTTATACCCATATAATTTTACATTATTATGGAGGGATAGTGCACTATAATGTTGTTGTTATTATAAGACAGGTGTTGTTATACATCATACTCTTTATAACAAGCTTCCACTGTTTTTTGTAAAAATTTGCATACTGGTTAATTCAGGCATGTACAGGGCAGCCTTTGTCATTTTCCACTTTCGTCCATCAAGCATTTACCAGAGGGCCTATGCTGGAAAACACAGCTCGAGCGTTCGTGTACGAGTCGTTTCGAATGGTCAGATTCGCATGTGAACTGGCCTAGCTTAAAAGATGTATGCTCCATTGTCTTGAACTCGTATGCGAAATAAGTGTACGAAGTGAGCACCGTTGGTCGACAAGATGGCGGCTATTCGAATGTCTATCTCGACTTAAAAAATATGAGTTTCTGTGATAAATAGGGGATTTAAAATGTTAATGAGCATGATAGAATAATCTTAATATTAGCAGAAACTATGTTAGTGTGACTAACTCGACCAAACACAAAAGGAAATGTCGTAATAATCGAAAAACAGGATTTTGCACCTTACATACAATAAATATCACATTTTTGGACTTTGTTTCATATAGTACTCGTGGTGCTACAGTAGCGTGCTTGCTTGCTAACGGAAGTATTCGGGTTCGAAACTCGTCACAGATGAATATTTTTTTATTTCAATAAATGCATAAATAATTTCATTCTAAAAAATAAATCTACGAAATATTAATTTATTTTACGTAATTTTCTGTTTTAGACACAATGAGACTAGTCTTTATCTTCAGTTTGTATAGACAAAGCAACTAATGACACAAATGTAGGCACATATAAATATTTATCTGCGCTTCTCCGGTAAATGGCATTAATAAATATCACATTTTCTTAAGACCAAAATGTAATTTTTAAAATAAATAACATACATTTGAACATAAAGAGTTACTTTTTCCTGTTAGATGGGTTAAATAAAGAACACTTTTACGATAAGTCAAACGAAATGAAGGCTTCAAGAAACTAAGGTTTAAGTTTCATGGTTTTAACCTATAATATAATAGTTATGTTAATAATTTCACGTAATTAATTTGAGGCAGTTTAATTAAATTTAGAGCAAATTTTGTAGAATTTTATATAAGAGGCCAAGTACCTACTGTTAACATGTAGAATTTTTTTGTCTCAGTACTTTACTCAAATAAGATTAACCACCCGCATTAATTGTTTAACAGCCATCACAATTATAAAATATTACGAGAACTTTATCCTCGGGTTTGTATATAATGAGCAAAGAAATTCGAAAGTAACTAAACTGTCTGGTACTACACAATTTTTCATAACATTATTGCTTGTTGAACATTATGTGCTTCAACAGCGAATGTTTAAATTTTATTTTACACTGTTACAACTGTTCACAGACGAATAACAAAACGTATATAAATACACAAAAAAAACTGTATGTAGATACACTATTGGAACCTAGCACACAGTTATCTTTTCCTACGATCAACTGCCCACTCTTTACATAATGTTTTTCTTTTTTACTGTGCTGCCTGTATCTTAGTGCATTTTTGTTAATAATTTACTGAGTTCTTTGAAGCCACAAATTTGTATGTTTCAGTCAATAGCAAAATTTTGCGACCAATAAAATGCAATGTGAGTGGCTTTAACTAAAAAATGTTAGTATATTAACTTTAAAATAGCTTATTCAGATATAATACATACAGTATTATTTTTGTGATTAACGGGGGGCTCCGAGGCAGCAGTTGTGTTTCTCTGCCGCATGAGGGCTCTGCAAGTCTTGTAGCACCATCGTGTAAAGCGGCCTCTCCGAGTCCCTGCTAGACAGGTTTTCTTTGGGGAGGTGGGGTGAATAGCTACTGAAAACGAAGGAAGGGAGGTGGTTTGGGGTAGTTGGTGGAGGGTGGGGAGTTATACAAGCTTGTCACTGTACAATACAACGACCCTTCGCCTCCCTCGTCTTACCGAGTGTCGAGCCATAGGCTGAGTCCTTGTCCCGGCCGTCAAGTGTACGGTATTTCAGTTCTCGAGACAGTTGTACGCAGGTGCGAAAACACAGCGTCAGATAATTTATTAGTTTATGGGTTGGACTCTTGAGTACGATATGTCAGAT
>PNEQ01082968.1:0-23644 GCA_003012365.1 Medauroidea extradentata | reverse complement strand
TGGCAAGTAGATCCGCCAGATGGCACTGCAGGAGGGTGTGGCCCCAAGATCGCGAGCTGGTTGCTTCCTTCTGCGTCAAGACTCGCTACGAGTTAGTTGTGTTCGTAGAAAATGGCCGCTAGGAGGCCGAATGATTTAAGTTAAAGTCGCGGTAATATTTGTTTCTGCCGAACTGTGATCGTCTAGTTTATTCGAAAATCACAAGCCGAGTGGCAGCTTCGAGCAGTGCTATGCTGGTGAATTGAGATCGAAATAATATAATGTCGTTGTAAACCACGTGGGCCCGCCGACTGATGACATGGTCTGTATTGAGATGTTTCTTTTTGTTTTAAGTCAAAATTGAAGTAAACAATGTCGCCAAGAACAGTTTTATTATTTTTTTAATAATCTCATCCCTACTGTCGGACCCCGACCGAACAAAGTTGAGCAGTCGAATTTAAGCTAGCCGGAGCAACGAATACCAGTGGTTTAGGAGGGCTAGTGTACCCAGTACATTTCCTAACCAGCTTCTGGGACCTGTATGTTGTACCCTCGTTAATTTTTCTGCATAGGTTTTGCATGGATGTAAAGGTTGCTTTGACCCCCTTATATGAGCCTGCATCACAGCCCATAAATATATATGTTCTGTGGTTTCCTCTATCTCCTACCCATCACATCTGAACACATCTCTACTCACCACTGTTTTCCTATCTGTCATTCTGCAACTTGTTCCTTCCACCCATCTACCTTAAACTTGTTATTGGAAGTCAGATGTATTAAAAAATTTACAGGAGGCTACGGTTTGGATTTGTATTTTCACATTGATAGGTATAATGTTAGTAGTGTATCTTCACCATACATGATAAGTTGTTGTCTGACAGTACATTACACATTCAAGGGCACAGTCTACCACAATTTTCATCACAATTTTTTTATTTTTTATTTGTACCAGATATTTTTTTCTTATTTTAGACACAAAATGTGACTAAATTTGGCTCTTATGAAATTTTTTTATCTCTCATAGTTTTCGCGTAATAGCTTGTTAAAGTCATATTTTGCATGTTTCCGTTTTAACGACTACACTAAAACCAACTGATATACCAAACTCAAAAAAATCCGAGTGGATAAATACATTGCAGGTTACAACGTCACGCTCATAAAAATAAAGAATAAAAATTATTTGAATTAAAAAAAAATCCTGAAACTGAAAATAAAAATTCAGTAATTTTTTTTAATACAAATAATTTTTATTTTTTAATTTTATCAGCATGTAATTGTTGCCTGTAATGTCTTTATCCACTGTGATTTTTTTGAGTTTGGTATATCAGTTGGTTTTAGTGTAGTCGTTCAAACGGAAACATGCAAAATATGACTAACAAGCCATTATGCGAAAACTATGAGAGATAAAAAATTTGGCCACATTTTGTGTCTAAAATGAAAAAAAAAAAATATCTGGTAGGCCAACAAATAAAAAATAAAATGATGATGAAAATTGCGGTAGACTGCGCCCTTAAGTAAATGTCGCTAAAGAAAGTATTATATGGGAAAAGGTAGGCCTACAGGATTGGTAATTTATTTTTACTAGTATTATTTTTTTCTAATTTTTTTATATTGACCACAAGATTTCTGAAATTGTTTGATTTAACACAATATGAAGATATATATGTTATGAAAATGGTAGGTATAAGCTTTATAAAACTGTGCACAGTAGTAGATTTCTTCAGTGTTGATAAAAATTTCGTTTTCAAGTGGAAATATGCCTTCAACTCTGGCCAATGTGCTCAATGTTATAAAGTCCCAAAAATAAGTTTTGTACCGTAGATGCATGTAAGATAAAACATACACAGTCAAAGTATGAACACTGTCCCATTCTTTCAGAAACTGTGTAAATGTATAATGTCAAACTATGTACTTATTCACCTAATAATACAACTAGTGCTTAACAATAACCTAAGCTTGCTTTCAGGGTCTGTACGTTGTAGGTTCGCAGAGCTGTGTGGGAATGTAAATGCTTTTCTAATGAAACTATCACATGAACATTACAGAGGTAGGCCTAATCAGAACCACCACAAAAATGTATACTGTAGTGTTGTCAAACCAGACAGACAGTAGTAGGTAATTCTTAATGTTTCTCTATCATTATTTCTGTATGAAATATACAGTATATTAAGAGCTAAGACAGTTTCATTATTTCTTTTCAGCAAAAGCAGTTTGAATTCCAACTTAAACACAAAAATTCTTAGAAAACCCAAGAAAAAACTCATAAAAATGTATAGTGATACTCCAAACTGTTTGTACATTCTATAATCACATATTAATCAATAGGCCTATATTCTTACTTACATATAGACCTATGTTAAGATTGAAGTACAATAGTTTTCCACATAAAACGTTTTAAGTGTACTATACAATTTTTTCTCAAATGAATGTATCAATGAAAGATTTCTCAAGAACAACACAGTATTCGTGATTATAGTTCTGCAAAATACTGTCGAATATAAGCCCTGATATTTTTACTGCAGCAACCTTTACATCCATGCAAAACCTACGCAGAAGAATAAACGAGAGTACAACATACAGGTCCCACAAGCAGGTTAGGTTATGATACACTAGTCTAATTATTTGACTTGGCAATGTAGGCATACGACATTATACACTCATACATGTACTGAAACAATTTAACAGTTTTCATACCTCAACTGCATGCGATTTATCCTTTACATTTGCATCATCAGGTCATCAAACACAACGTTTTTAGGGCTGTGTACCATGAATCGTACACGGCTCGACGCGTTTTCACCCTTTTAAATCAGTTTTCTTTCGTTGCCGAAGAATTCCACTACAGCACACAGTTTTACAATGCTTCCACCTGACATTTTCACAAACTCTAAGTCCGTATAATGTATAAATCTAACTACTTCAATAACACTATAGACCGCCATTACTCGCTACTGCACTTGAACGAAACCAAACTGTGACGTACGTATTTAACCTCCAGCCAACTACATAACCACTGCTTCATCTGCCTGTTAAGATAGCCATAAGTTAAAGTGTCAGTCACACGTTAGCCAGAGGTGGTAAAACCAAATTTTCGATTTAACCTCCAGTTAAGACTGACTTGAAGTTTAGCCGAAGGTGGTAAAACCGGCCCTAAGGAAAAGTTAGTGAATAGACCCCCATGTTGCCATAACTTCCAAAAATACACAAGAATAAAACAAAGATGAAATAAGACATATAAATGCTAATAATTATGTGTCTCTGTTGTAAAAAATGTTTTACAATGCACAGTTTACTGGGACTTTGTTTCTACATTTCCTGTTATATCTGAATACGATTCTACTTATCTTATATATGTCAATGGCCTTTGGCTGCCTTCTACACAACATTGAATATTTCCGATTCGTCAAAAAATTGCCTTTGAGTAAGCAATGTACAGTACATTTATGAACTAATTTTGCACAAGGTGACTGGTCGTGCACAGTTTATAATGTTATATGTCCTGTGCATACGTCTTTTAATTGTGAACCAACCTTAAAGCGATTTCATAAGCTAACTTTCTCGATTTACTAGACAAAATATACATTTCTAGTATATAATTATAATGCCATATATGCATATTGTAACAGAACAAAGAGATATTCTGCAATGTTCAAACCTAGTCTTACAATACACATCGATCGGCAACTGAAATTTACTGCTTCTGCAGATTTTGCCGCATATGCCATATTCGAGTTTATGAGCGGTCGAAAGAAAACTGTTAATCACCTAACGATTAGGAAGAACTTGCAGTATGGGAACCGGGGTATAGGGTGCATTGTATCCCACCAAATGTGGGGGTTGGGGTACAATACGTCATTTGTACTACCTAAATTTGTGTTACCGGTACTGAAAGCAGTTTAAATATGTTTTTCATATTAATTTTAGTGACTGTACACGCTCCTACCCGTACTATGGGAGATGCAAAGCAAAGTGGCTGACATCTGGTGGTGAACTTCTAAACCTTCGGAATGGTGATACCGACTGCAGATGCTATATTGTAAACGTGCGTAGCGAGGCTATTTAATGTCTATAAATAAATACTAGGTGGCAAAAGTACTGCTCTTCGTTGTAAAAATAAAAGAGTTTTATTTAAAATATGTTTCTATATGTATATAAAGAGCACTGTCGATGTGTAACAGTGTAAAAATATCGTTACGAGTGTTGACATTTTCACACATAGAAACTTCTGCCAATCTAATTGTATTCGTATTATAAACAGTATTCTCCAAACTAATTCTGTATTACCTAAGTGTATTTTCTTTTCCAATTTCTGTATGTATTATAGTAAACACGTTTCTTTCATTATAACTGGTTTATGTAGAACTAACGAGGTTAGGCCTAACCTCATCAATTTGTTGAATACTAAATTGTTGAGATGATATAGTCGTAGACGTGTATATTCATTTGTAAGCGTTAAAATATTAACTTAGCATGCGTGTCTTATTAAAAATAATTTTCCGTTTTATGTTTATTTCAGAAAAGTAGATTTTTTTCCAACAGAAAAAAAAATGTTACAAAAAATTTTCTGGAGCTACGTTTGCAGGACGTTTCGTAAATATCAAGTAACGTTAAAATCACAAGCTCATAATATCCCTTTTTACATAAAGTATTAGTCTACTTGCAATCACGATAGTATTAATATATGTTGTAACAACAGCATGAACTAACCTTCAAGCTTATGTAACCTATAACCATTCTAAACGGACAGTTTTCGTGCGCACAAATTTTAAACAATTTTGTAGTTTTCCAAAAAAGATTATATTAATTTTTTTCTTATAAATTGTATTTTCCGAGTAACAAAATCGTTTTCTACTACACACTCTCCATGCGGCTTTATACCATGTCGCTTCTAATGCACACTTCAATGAATAATATGGGATATAATAAACACTTTATTACATAGTTTGTATTAAATAGTTCGTTGTATTCAATATTGGTTTTATATGCATTAATTTAAACCTGCATTTATCCATACAAGCCCTTAAAAATGAAAATAAACTCGCGTTTCCATTGCCACGCATACGAAAAATATGTTTCTATCACCATTCCGGCCGTCTGCAAGATGCGACAGTGCTGCTCCTAGCGTTGCTTTGCATCTCCCATACTGTCAAAATCGAACTATGTTGGAAATTTACACTCACCATGGAGGAAAATGAGAGAGGGCAGAGGTTATAACTTATATTTTTGCCATCTTCTACGTAAAGAGAGAACTGATTTCAGTGTCTTCTGTGAGATTTATCATTGCACACGTGTACACACTATTTAACAGAGAATGGTGAGATGAACTTTAGGCCACCTGCTACATGTAACATCAAAAGTATTCATGATAAAAAAATACAATAACACAAAATATTCGTTCTCGAGATACATAAAGTTTGTAAGACAATATATCACGGGCTTAAAAGGAAAAAGCACTAAGTCCAAAAGTACAGAATATTAGTTATTCACAGCAATAAGTTCAAATTTGTATTCCGTTTCCAGGGGAAATCTCCATGTCCTATCTCTACACACCTCCTCAACAATGGAAGGTTTATCTGCGGAACTAGATTTATGAGAACCATAGATACTTGCAAATACATTTTTTTCAACTCATCTTTTTTGGACTTAGTGAATTTTCCTTGTAAGCCCACGATATCTAGATATAATTTCATAATTTAACCCCGGTTCACATTATTTATCGCTGGTCGAACTTGCCTTTTTGGATCGTCTGTCTTGGAAGTTTACAATCTTAGTCACTCTCCCCCAACCAGCCACAATAATTATGTTATTTTGTCCAGTAAATAATGTATATACCTTTCATTTACATACTTCCATACACATCATTCTGAAGCCAACAACACGTCGATATCTCAACTGAATAGATATGTGTCATTGGCTAATGTGTAACAAATTTTATGTGTTTCAGTCCCCTGTGGGGTCGAAATTCGAAAAATCTTACTTACATATCGTAGACAGACATTTTTGTAAGTATTAAACGGAAGTGAAAATTAAGAAGATACCACGTAGTGAGAGCTAAATTAACGTACCGTCGAAAAAAAAACATATCAACACAGAAAGTTGGAATTTAGAAATATCCTACATTATATTTACAACTATTTACATAATCATCATCACGAAGCGAAAAGTAGCTTTATATCTCGAATGACTGAACGAGGTGGAGCAATGGTAACACGTTGGACTCGCATTAGGGAGGACTTGGGTTCGAACTGGCCATCCACCCCTGGAACTTGGAAACCCCTTAAAAAAAAAAAGGTCACTAATTGTGTCAGGCACCGTGAAAAGGTCTTAATTTGCATCTAATACTGCAAAACAATGGTCTGTGTCGTCAGACGCTGCAAAAAGTATGTTTTTGCTTATAATAGATTAGTTTTATGATAGCTTAACTTAATTTCTAAATCTTTGTCCCCCCCCCTTGAAATAATTCCTGGTGACGCCCATGTGGCCATCCCGATTTCAGTTTCCCATGGTTTCCTCGAAATCGCTCCAGGGAAATGCTGGACTGGTTTTCTTAACAAAGGTCATGGCCGACTCCTCTTCTAACTTCTGTCATAGTTCCAAGTTGTATCTCACCTCTAATGACCTAGCAGTCGACTGATCAAAAAGTCCACTTATCTACCTATCTATGGGTGGGATTCATAGTCCCAACTTGAGCAAGAACTTCGTCAAGACAGTCTTGTTTCTTAAGAAAACGTTTTCCCAACTCCAGTTGCATAGTCTGTGTCGAGAGGATAGCTTCATGAAGTCCACGAACTTGGATATGTGCTACTTCTGGCTTGACGAATTAAATGCTTAGGTGGCCGAAGACACACGAACATACACGACTACACGTGAGTTGGAAATAACTTTTACGCTTTCTGCTTTGTTTCACTGGCAGTTCCATCACACATTCATCGTTTTCTATTTTTTTTTTTTTATTAATTTTTACGTTGTCTGGGACATGTTCGCTATATTATGTGTCTCTATAGATAAAAGTATTTCTGGAAATACTGAAAGAGCATAGGGATGTAATAGAAAATAAGCAAAGAGTAACCAATTTAAACATAAACTTTTAGTAATGGTTGCTGCATCGTAATGAAGATCAGTTATTCTGTAAAGTTTTTGCAATAGTAAATTCTGAAATAATTTTTAGCTTTATGTTTGAATCGGCATAACTATTTCGATATTACGGTACTCGTAAGTTAGCGACTTAGTGGACTGTTATTGTTGAATGCAACTACAAATATCTTTCTAACCTCGTGTTTTATTGCCAGTTTGGTTTAAGGTAGAATATTTCAAAGTTCCGTATTTTACAATTAAACAAATTGGTATCTTGTTTGTACTGAATAGGAATTTGTGACACCATACGAGAGCGAGACCAAAACGTTGCTTAAGTTTCGAGTATGAATCCCACTTAATTACATGAACATAAAGTTAATATATCTTTTGTTGTAATTTGTTTTCATAACTATACTCAACTGAAGTTGCGTCGCCTACTCAAATAGCCATGAATCATACTTCGTCATTATAAAAAACTACCTATATTTACTTTGTTTCACATCTTAAGTACTTTAGCAGTCTTATTGAAAACTCTGACAATAAAATCAAAACTACTTGGAACATTATAAAAAAAAAGAAAGAGGCAAAACAACAGAGCCATTTTCAAAAATTAAACAAAGTAGTGGGAACAAACCCATTTCTGACACAAAAACAGTGACTAATGATTTCTATTCACATTACCTTAATGTTGTTGATAATCCAATTAGTAAAACAGCTCAAAGTCATAGTACGAACCATATAGCAGTATCACAGAAATCAGAATATCCCCTCACAACATGTCCCAACACTTTGGCAAAAGAAATTGAGGAAATAATAAAAAGTCTAAAATCAATGTTATCCTGTGGCTATGGTGGCTTAAGCAGTAAACTAATCAAACAATTTGCCTCAGAACTCAGTACTCCATTAAGCCCCATATGCAATACTGTATTAAACGATAGTGAGCATTGGTAACCCCACTCTTCAAGAAAGGAGAGAAAACAAATGTAGCTAACTACAGACCAATCTCATTGCTAACCACTTTTTTCAAAAATTATTGAAAAACTTAGACGTTTAACTCATTTTGAAAAATTCAAAAATTTCTCAAAATTCCAGTATGGTTTCAGAAAAAAATCTTCTACCAGTGAGGCAATACATCAGCTCATCACAAATGTCTTGAATGCACTCGACAAATAACAACCATCGGTCAGAAATTGTTGTGACCTTAACAAAGCCTTTGACAGTGTCAATCACGAGCTGCTTCATCAAAAACTACAATTTTATGGTGTAAGAGGAAGAACTAATAAACTTATATACTCGTATCTATCAAATAGACAACAAATTTGCATTAGTGAAGATTCAAATATTGTGTATTCAAAACCAGATAAGATAAAACATGGTGTTCCTTGAGGTTCAATTCTTGGACCTCTGTTATTCCTGGTTTACATAAATGACCTGCCTGACTGCCTAAACACTAGTTCTATACCTACCTTATTTGCAGATGACACCAGTATCATAATATCAGGAAAATCAGAGGAAGAACTTAATCAACTAACCAACACTTCTTTTACAGAATTAGATGCATGGTTTATAGGAAACAATTTAAACCTTAACACAGAAAAACCCATTTCTTACAGTTTGCAACAAAAAATAGTAATCAGCCAACGATAAATGTTCATTGCGGCACTGCAGAAATCAATAAAGCCACAGACACAAAATTTTTGGGTTTATATGTTGATTGTCAACTGATTTGGAAAACACATATTGAACATATCACTCCAAAAATGAGCTCTGCATGTTTCGCTCTGCGTAACGTAGCAGGTACACTAAACAAAGATTCGGTTAAACTGTGTTTCTTGGCGGTATGTGATCGAAGGTGTAAAGTTTCTTGTACCTTTCACGCCAACCTCTTAAGTTTACGAAAATCTGTAAACCGTGTCGTTCAGCAACCACCGTACGACACGGTTTACAGATTTTCGTAAACTTAGAGGTTGGCGTGAAAGGTACAAGAAACTTGACACCTTCGAAAGATTCGGTGTTTATTTTCACTCTATTATGACTTATGGCATCATGTTTTGGGGTAACTCCTCTCACAGAAATAATGTTTTCCATATGCAGAAGAGAGCTGTAAGAATAATTCATGGGAGAAAACAGAGTGAATCCTGTACACCCCTTTTTAAAAGTTCCAAATTAATGACCTTAGCCTGTGAATATATTTACTCATTGCTGACATTTATCTCCAAAAATCAGAAGTTGTTCCACACGAATGAATACTTTCACCAACATAACACTTGAAGTAAAAACCTTTTACACATGCCTCTTGTCAACTTGACCTCACAGCAAAAAGGTCCTTCAAACACTGCTTGCAAATTGTTTAACAAATTCCCTACATACCTGCAAGATGCATGTTTAGCTAACACAAAAATATTCAAAAAACACCTTAAAGATTTCTTAATCCTTAATGCTTTTTACACAGTCGATGAGCATTTGAGTGGATCTGTGACAGCGTAGATACTTATTTAAGATATTTATTCTGGGTTAAGATTATGTTTCTTCTCTTGCATTTTTTTTTTTTTGCATGTGGAGACTATGAAGAATGCTGACGTGAGCCCACATACGAGCCCGAACCGACAAGAAATGTTGAATTTCGCTCTTTTAGTGTCTAATTTTAAATGTATATCTATGTAATTTATTAATTTGATTGTATATTGTAAATATGACTTGTCCGATATCTCTGTGCATAAATGTACAAAAAAAGATCCAAGGATGCAATAAACTAAGCTAAACTAAACTAAGTCATCTCGCGAGCGAACTTGGCCAAGACCATTGCCGTAGAAGAACAGGCCTGGACACTCCCCTGGAAACTTGACCCCCTTGTTGTTTGGCTGTAGTTCACCAAGTTACCGAGAATATTGTGTTTTATTGGCGCTTCAGTTAGGGTGGTCAACTCAAACTCCGCCCACATCCTTTCCACTAAGATAAACAATTTATCAAAACACATTTTTTTTGTAAATTTACGAAATACTTCCTTCGCTCACAAATTTAAGAATAGGCTCCAGCAATCTTTATTTACTTTATAAAATTAACAATAGAAAAAAAGTGCGGAGTTTGAGTCCGACCGCCCTAACTGAAGCGCAAATAAAACACAATATTCTCGGTAACGTGACGAACTACAACCAAACAACAAGGGGGTCAAGCAAAATACATTGGTAGATAGGCGAGTGTCCAGACCTGTTCTTCTACGGTCATGGCCAAGACATTCTTGTTTGCAAACTTAAGAAAAACTTAAGTGTCTATGCAACATGACCTTCTCTAGCAGCGACTATGCAACACAAATATCTACTCTCAAGCTACTAGAAAATAAGATTGTCTTCATTTCATTCTTTGAGCAACAAAAGGAGTATCTATGTGGTGAAACTTATTTCTCCTTTTCACTCATACCCATACAGCACGATAATGTCGCATAAACGTCGCAGCAACGTCGCACACCAAAAAGTGTAACGTCCCAGAAACATTGCAAAACGTCACAGTGACGTCCCAGCAACGTTGCAGGGACGTGTATTTGTCCGCTTTTTGTGACGTCGCATGGCAACCTCGCTGCGACGTTGCTGGGATATCACTGCGACGTTTCTGGGACGTCACACTTTTTGGTGTGCGACGTTGCTGCGACGTTAATGCAACGTTACCATGCTGTAAGGGAATTCACTTCAAAGAGCTTGGCATTAACATTTTACTTTAAAAATACCTAATTGTAACAGACACTTTGTGTAAGTAATCACTGAGGGAATTAATTATGTCGTACCGCATTGTGATATGTTTAATATACCTTTGAACATGACACGAATATTAACTGAGACATAACCTCAAAGTGATTCACAGGTGCACATCTTTGTTATCATTAATTTTGAACATATTTTGATATAGTCCGCAAAATTCTCTTCATCTACGGGCTGGAATACAAGAAAGAAAATTAAATTAATGTTCCTAACTGAAATTATAACCTATGAATATATGTACTTCACAAATATATAAAACAATACACAAATTAATTCATGTCATGAAGATTTTGTATTTTAAATAAGTACTTATTACAGTTACACAAATCCTATAAACCGACTGAATTCATAGGCTTTCACAACACTACACAATTTCAAATGTATTTACTTCTTTACCTATGTTCGCGAACAAAGACAACAACCACCATGAGTACTTCAGTACTATTTTACTTAACAATCATTCACACGATTTAAATATTTTTGAGACTTTAGAAATTTGTTCAGTTACAGTAATTATAAAGAATAAATTTTACGAATAATTATGAGAACATTTGAAAGAAAGAAATAATAATAACATTGTATAAACTCTCATATGACTAAAAAGTAACACAAAGGTTTCTCTGCGACGTCGCATGTCCGTCACAAAGGCCAGGGTCAGAACTTGGTTACATGGCAACGTCACTGGGACGTTACAGTATGACTTCTGTGGAGTGTAACCGAAATGCGACATTGCGACGTCGTTGCGACGTTTCTGTGACCAAGTGTGCTGTATGGGTATCTGTGAACTGTTGTGTAGGACAATGAAAAGATAGATTATTTCATGTAAGGATAGTAATGTTTTGCGAATTAAAGCCTTGCAAACGAAGGTCTATTTACATTTCAATTTAATTTGCAAAACAATCTCATAATTCAGAATGTTCAAGTTATTACGCCCAGAAAGGTTTCATGCTGATCCGAGTTCCAGCAATGCTTCTAAACAATGTCTACACTGGCACAAGACATTTTCCAATTTCATGAATTCTTGCGAGCCGTTACCAACATGTCTAATGAACGCTTTAGTAGACGCAGGTAGCTTAGAGAGTTTTCTAAATCAAGAAATCGTAAATAAATGTAATCTCAAAGTCTGAAACAGGAGAGGTTTCATGGTTACCACCTCGCTATGTTCAAGCATTCTTGGATACTGTACAGTCACTCTGGAGATAGCCTACATGAGTACATTTATGAAATGGATAGATTAACTATATTTCGAGAACTGTGTGCTGATATCAAAATAGGATATGATATTTTAAAGACAGCATAAGAGCGTTGAAATAACTTTTGGAGGTACAAAACCCTCTTTGAAATTTTGCAGTTTAGCTAAGATGAAAAGTACCACCTCCTTCACTGTTCGAAAATCTGGCTCCTAACTGTAAGCCTATCGCTGATAAGTTTAGGAAGTACCCTAAAGAAGATATGCAATTTATATAAACTGAGGTTAAGCGACTTCTAATGGAAGGAATTATTGAACCTAGTTGGTCACCATGGTGTGCCCAAATAGTAGTGACTGGAAATGAAAATCACAAGAAAAGGATGGTGATTGACTATTCACAGACAATAAACCGTTTCACACTACTTGATGCCTATCCATTGCCGAGAATTGAAGACACTGTGAACAAAGTTGCAACTTTTTGTGTGTTCAGTACTTTAAATCTACGCAGTGCTTATCACCAGATTCCCATTAAAGATGAAGAAAAGTCCTACACCGCATTTCAAGCTTACGGCAAACTCTACCAGTTTCGAAGAATTCCATTTGGAATTACAAATGGAGTTGCTAGTTTTCAACGGGTTATTGACAACATTATTCAACAAGAAGGTCTGGAAGACACTTTTGCTTATATCCATAATGTAACTGTGTGTGGTCAAGATCAAGTAAGACACGACAAAAATCTTCAAAGGTTTCTGGAAGCGGTTCGCAAGTATAATCCGACTCTAAATGAGGAAAAATGTGTCTACTCTGTTGAAACAATAAACCTGCAGGGTTATACAATAGGACAGGGTAGAATCAAACCTGACCGTGAAAGGCTTCAACCATTGTTATCCCTTGCTCCGCCTCGTGAAATTTCTTCATTCCGTCGAGTAGTTGGCATGTTTTCTCACTATTCTAAATGGATTCCATGGTTCTCTGACAAGATTTACCCTCTCGCACAATGCAAATATTTCCCCCCTCCCAAAGAAAGCATTGGATGCTTTCGATATTCTAAAAGTTGAAGTTGCGAATTCAGTAGTGCCAGCTATATATGGCAATATTCCTTTCGTTTTGGAAACGGATGCCATCGCGGCTGTACTTAATCAAAATGGGAGACCTGTTGCATTCTTCTCAAGAACCCTATCCAAGGTTGAAGAGAGACATTCTTCAGTTGAAAAGGAGGCATATGCTATAGTGGAAGCCGTAAAGAAATGGAGGCATTATTTGTTAGGACACCACTTCCCACTTGTAACTGATCAGAAGTCGGTCCCATTTATGTTTGACAATACGAATGCACGCAAAATAAAAAAATGATAAAATCATGAGATGGCATATAGAGTTGTCTTGCTTCAGCTATGATATTGTATATCGTCGTGGTAAAGAAAATACAGTTGCAGATACTCTTTCAAAGATCTGTGGTTCTACCTCTGGAAGCCCTTTACTAGATCTTCGTAGTTCTCTATGCCATCCTGGTGTGACCCGCATTGCTCATTTTGTGAGATGCCGAAATTTACCATATCCCATTAAGGATATCCGCAAGATGACATCTTCTTGTCCCATATGCGCTGAATTGAAACCTAGATTCTGTCTAGAATATTCTGGTAAATTAAGGCCACCAGCCCCTTTGAAAGACTAAACATTGATTTCAAATGTCTATTGCCTACAAGTTCCAAAAATTTGTATATACTGACAGTAGTGGACGAATACTCTAGGTTTCCTTTTGCTTTTCCTTGTACTGATATGACAACGTCTACTTTTATCAGGTGCTTGTGGCAACTATTTACTATTTTTGGGATGCCTGCCTATATACATTAGGATCAGGGCTCTTCATTCATGTCACATGAGCTGAGAACCATCCTACATTCAAGGGGAATTGCCACCAGCCATACTTCTGGTTATAATCCTCGAGGCAATGGACAGGTCGAAAGATACAATGGTATTATTTGGAAATCAGTACTGCAGGCTCTGAAATCAAAAGAAATGAAAACAACTGAATGGGAAGCTGTACTATCCTATGCATTACACTCAATTCGTTCCCTTTTTGCACAGCTACTAATTCTACTCCACACGAGCAAATGTTCAACTATCCTAGAATTTCCATTCCTACTTAGTTGTCTTTTCCAGCAACAGTACTTATGAAACGACAGGTCAGGCAGAGTAAGTATGATCCCATTGTTGAGAAAGTAGAGTTGATAGAGGCTAATCCTCAGTATGCACATGTTAAGCTTCTGGATGGCAAAGAAACAACTGTATCTTTACGCCATCTAGCTCCAATAGTAAATGTTACTCAGAAACATACTGGAGTACGAAGTGAGAATGGTCGAGATTTGATGTTGGAGCTGAAGACAGTAGAGCATCCTTCAAACATTCCAAACGAAGCTGTTCCAGAATAAACATTTACTGAAACTGAAGTTACCTCAGAGAGAATACCAGAGGAGACCGACGTCACTCCTTTCGGGGTACAAGAGGAAGATGGCACTACTCCAGTTTGGTGTTCTAGTCGAAACAAACGTTCCCCTAATTATTTGTCAGCCTACTGCCAATTTTAAGGAGTGACTGTGGTGAAACTCGTTTCTCCTTGTCACTCATATCTGTGAACTGTTATGTAGGACAATGAAAAGATTGAATTTTTCATGTAAGGGTAGTAATGTTTTGCGAATTAAAGCCTTGCAAACTAAGGTCTATTTTCATTTCAAGCTATATATTTCATCATAAGATTTTCAAAGACAAACAAGATTTACAAAGACAAAAAATACATACATAAACAAAAGATAATATTTTAGCAAAGAAATGACATACATTGTCTTAAGAAAGACATTGAACTATATGTGACCTTCTCCTCCCCCAGCTCAGATACAACAAAAGGAGCCCCAACAGAATACCTTTCACCAATTTTAAAAATATTTTCTTGAACATAACCTTAACAACCGTCACATAACCTATATCCACACAACCTTTACATTTAAAATGAAATGTTTGTAACAAAAGCAAAAATATTGCCGTTTCAAAAACATAATTACTGTCTAACTTTATTTTTGCTTCCTTGTTTCTTTGCTAGATAAAATGTTCGACTAGGGAGACTACAAAGCAAATCAAACAACTGATATATTGCATTACAACTTTTTAGCTTAATAATTTCAAGATAATTCAATTAAAATTGCAAGTAAAATATTCACATCCTAACCTAAAAACACTACCATCGATTGGCACACACAAGTTTTCAGGATCAATATTTTGCAACAAAACATTTTAAAGAAAATAGAGTCCTCATCAATTGCAATTTATCTTTACCAAGCACGAATTAAAATATAATTAACGTAAAAGTATATGTAAAAAACTGCAATTATTGCTAATGACCGAAGATAATTTGCTTGAAACACGAAAATTGGTGGTTCAAAGTTAAGTTGAATTGTCTGTCGTGGGAGCAAGACCCATGGAGGTATCAGGTTGAGCCGCTGCCCAGAAAGGAGCAAGACCCTGGAGAAACTTGGGATGGAGAAACTAACATGAAACTAAGGAAATTTCACTGAGAGAGAGGTATATTCCCCGCCGAGGATAGCGGGGTGGTGATCTCTGACGATGGTAACTGTAATAGAATCAAACATTTCACTAAAACAAAGCTTTAATCAACTAAAAACTGACCCACAAGTTAAAGCACAAGATAAAAGTTTTTGAATGTTACATCAACAACATAGATAAATAGATACATAGAGATATGCATTCATTACATTCTTCCCCACTTTAGTATAGAACATAGTCATCCAAAAGTTTAGGGGGGTCTTTTTATTCTCTTAGGTCTGCCAGGAGATCTTGTCTGCAATATCTTGGTTAATTCATCATCAGACGGAATTTCACAGCAAATGTCTTCGTGAGTTTTACTCTTTTGAGTAAAATTATTCTTTTCAGAAATAGGTCTGAAATCTTGACTACTATCTTCTGTTTTTTTTTTCACATATGGTTCATTGTTTTCGTTCTCCGTACCATTTTCAAAGTTCATGTTATACGTAGTTCTGATGTTACTTGAAGGAGAGTTGCTTCACCTCTTGGAGCTAGATGTTTTAACGACACAGTAGATTCTCGGCCATCTGTATGTCGTACTGTAGCATATTGGGGATTAGCCTCAATGAGCTTAACCTCTTCCACCAGCGGTTAATATTTGTTTTGTCTGACATTTTCCCGTAGCAGAACAGTGTCAGACGTGCTCAGAAAAGTTTGCAACGAATTCCCGTTTGAAGACTTTCGTTGATGGCAAAACATCCTCTCATGGGGGGGTGCAATTCGTTGCAGTGCATAGCAGTAAGCGAATGCAGTGTAGAGCATCATCTAACACAGTTTCATTTGTTTTCAAACCAAGCATTATCGTTGTCCATATGATGCCATTATATCTCTCAGCCTGGCAATTTCCAGCCGGGTTGTAAGGTGTAGTTCGACTAGTAGCCACTCCTCGAGAGTGAAGAAATGACTTCAATTCTTCCGACATAAAAGATGATCCATGGTCACTGTGAATATAAGAAGGCATTCCAAAAACAGAGAACAAGTGAGTTAGTTTTTGAATCACAGTAAAAAATGTCAAGTTTTTGCAAGGGAATGCAAATGGAAATCTTGAGTACTCATCTACTATGGTCAGTAAATATCTATTCCTGGAAGCTGAAGAGAGAGGTCCTTTGAAATCAATATTGAACCGTTCAAAAGGAGCTGTTGCTTTGTTGAGGTTACCATCTCTGTGTTTAATGCAACGTGGCTTTAATTCAGCACACATTGGACATTCAGCTGTCATCCTTCGAATGTCTTCTATAAAATAAGGATAGTTATGTGTTCTTATCCAATGAGACATTTTTGCAACTCCTGGATGTCAAAGAGACTGATGTAAATCAAATAAGGTAGTATATCTTACTGAACTACAAACTCGAGAGAGAGTATCAGCTGCTGTATTGTCCTTTCCTGGTCTGTACACAACATCAAAGCTGTAGCATGAAAGCTACAGTCGCCACCGAAGAATTCTGTCATTCTTGATCTTGCAGCTATGCTTGGCATCGAACATAAACGACAGTGACCGTTGGTCAGTTATGAGTTTGAAATGACGACCCATCAGATAATGCCTCCACTTCTTCTGTGCCTCTACTATTGCACATGCCTCTTTTTCAATAGCAGGATGTTTTCATTCAATTCCAGACAATAATCTAGAATAAAATGCTACCGGTCTTCAACATTGATTAAGTGTAGCTGTGATCGCAAAATCAGAGGCATCTGTTTCTACTACAAAGATTTCATTTTCATCTATAGAAGTTATTACAGACTTCGCTATGTCAGTTTTCAACTTTTCAAAAGCTGTCACTGCATGAGAAGGCAGAGGAAACGACTGACATCTAACTAGATCCTGGATCTTTTCAGAAAAGGGAACCACCCAACGAGCATAGTGAGAAAACATACCTACCACCCTTCGTAGTTCCTTGATATTCTGTGGAACAGGCATATCTAACAACGGTTTAAGTCTCGATGGATCAGGTTTGATAGTGCCATTCAGGACATGTTATCTCTATAGGGCTTTCGTTGACCGTCTGTTTAATTTCATGACCAACCACAGGCGCTAGTGCTTTGTTATTCTTCCGTGCAGGCGCAGTGGCCCGGATTTGAAAATTGTAATGGCGTCCGTTTGTGACGCACATATATATTAAAAATGACGAAGTGTTGTGCACTATTGACAAGATAAATCGACTTCAAAGCACATGTTTTCTGTGGTTTACGATAATTATCGATTTGAGGTTTGGAAGAAACTCGTAACCTCGCCCAGATTTACTCAAATGAGTAATAATGACATCTACAGAAAATTGAAGATTCGCAGTTTGCATTTCAGGTCAAACTGTTTAAGCCCTGGTAAAAAGCAGCTCAACGCAGACTACCGAGACTGAATATGCCAGATAAGAATTTGTTACATAAATAGTTTCCATTTTGTTCACGTTTTTTTTAATTCGTCTGTTAGACTTGGTTACATGTTTCACTGAGGCGCACCACATTTTAATTACAGAGATGCCCCATTTTTTAACGTTTTGATGGTCGTTGCATACAATTTTCTGTTCACATACTCTACAGTTTTCTGTGCCACTGCCTCATGTCCCTACCCTACAATTTTTACTGCCTCTGCCTCAATAATGCTCTTGCATTACCATTTTCTGTACCCCTGCCCAAGATTTTTTGTTTCCTACCCGGTGATTTTCAGTGTTGCTACCCCAAATTTCTCCAACCTTGATTGCCTTGCCTACTGTCATATTTTCTTAAAATGAAGTTGTAACTATAAAATAACCTTTGGGTAAAGGGTTAAGCAACATATTAAGCTAGGCCTACTGTAAAAATGCTAACATTGTGAATTTTGCTATCCTATTTCTCAAACGCCGTTCTGTACCTGTAATTACTGTCTTCTGCCCATGTGTAGTGCACATTGTGAAGTAACTTAAAACCTTATTTGTTAATGAAAAGTTACAGTATGTCAATTAGGCCTATCACAAGCCAATGCACGAGATTTCGTCGCAAATTGCCTGGGATAGGCAAAAAACAATTCGACTAAACCGTAACACAGTAAACATGACAAAACATACCTAATAATGGATTTATTTCAAAATAACTACAAAGTATATAAATGTATATTCAATTATTTATCAGATGCCCAATTTATTTTTTTTGTACCTCACTTCATTGAACTGCAAGTAAAAGTATTATATTCTAACGACAGCAACATGCATGTCTACTTTTAGGTTATGTAACTTCGTCACTATTTACACATACATAACTCCAAGTATGCGGCAAAATTATCTGTTAGGTTATGTTCGTAACTTCTTCGTTTTAATTCTGAAAAATTGAAGAATTCAGTTCAATGACTCTATTACTTGATTATTACAAACAAGGACAAAAATTGTATCACCCTTTAGCATGGGCCCAGAGAGTTTCATTGGAACCAGCATCGTCGTAGGCTATGTCAGCACACTAATTGTGTCCAGTTCAGTGCACATAGTAACTATGGTATTATCACTAGTGGCTTACAAGTTAATAGTAATGTGCACAATTTTAGAAGAGTTAAGAGTTAAAAAATATGTGACATGACAAAACCAGTTTGTTATTGTCATGTATTTAGCCTTTTTTTGCCATACACCGTGAGAGGGACAAAACATTTTTTAAAATTTTTAAGTCGTACAGTTACTTTTCAACTGTTAGGTATTTCTGTAAGTTGTGTCGAAAATATGCTTAAGTTTTACTAAGGGAGGAAAAAATGTAAATAACGCTGTTTTATACTCAGGCTCTAAGCTTAGTGGCATTTATTTTGAATTTGAGGTGAAATCTCATTCTTACCTTGCAACTAAATGTCGATGAACAAGCCCAGTCTGAACCAGCAGTTATTTAAATTATGTAGCATCAGAATATTAAATACTACTTGTCACAGAATTGTGATAGACCTCAATATGAAAGTTTTTAGGGTTCCTAAAGGTGGTGTTTAATGTAATCATTATATTTATTAAGTGCGTATTTTGTACCAGTCTAGATCAATATTGACAAAACAATTTGTGGTTACGTCTTTGCCATCCGGAAAATGTTTTAGCATATAAATATGCTGTATTTTGTAATACAATAAGATATTGTTTATCTGACATAAACAGGCCATTAGAACACTAAAGATGTTAAGAAAAAATATATTAAATATCAAACTATGTCCTGTTTTACAGCAAAACAACAGATATTGGTCAGGAGTAACAAAAATTGAGGTTACACGTGCTAACAATTTAGTTTGTCTTGCCAATTGAGATGATGTTGTAGGTAGGGCCTGGTAGTTTTCGCGAAAAGAATTTTGCACCACTTTGTTTCAGTGCCTTACGTGCACATTTGCAATTCTGCTTCATGGTTATTGGCAGTGTGTATGTGTGAAGAGCCTTATCTCATTTGACTGAGCCAATTACAAAAATTTTCCTGCAACACCACATGTCTGTGATTTGCCAGTAGAATCTCAAGGCTCGTGACAGTTAAATATCCATTCGCTGACCACGAAGCAGAACTGCAGATGTGCACGTAAGGCACGGAAACAAAGTGAGGTAAAATTCTTTTCGCGAAAAACAAGGGTCCCTTGTTATTATTCATTTGACTGTACCAATCAGTACATGGATGACTGTGACACAACACGTCTGCGATTTGCGGGTTTAACCTCCAGACGTTGTATGTTACGGCATTCAATCACTGACCACAAAGCAGAGCTGCAGGTGCGCACGTAAGTCACTGAAACAAAGAGCTGCAAAAATCTTTTCGCGAAATCTACCGGACCCTAGTTATAGGGTGTAAGATAATACAGAAGGTTGGGTAAATGAAAGTAAGGTAAACAACACTACATTTACTCTAATTATAACATTCAAAGAGATAGTGCAGTAAAACTCAATTATAGAGCGTAAATTGGTTATGTCGCTGCTATTTTATGCCTGTAATGTATAAATAAATGAATGGTCACACTTGGTATACTGCAGAATCAATTTCCTGCGGTTAAGTATTATAAACTCCAACACAAGTATTGTAATGGGCTTCTACTGTATTTATAATTTGTACGTTATGTATTGTTTTGCATTTTTCTGAAAAGCTGAAAAAGTCGAGGAATTTTTTAATTTTTGACCGTTGGACATTCTTGTTATTGAATATTACTATTTATGAAAAGAGCAGTAAAGTATACACAATTAAATTTTTTAATCCTTTTAGGCTTATAATAATAATAACAACTTAACAAAACAAATAATTGTATTAATTTTATTTTATTTTTTGGGTTATTAGCTTTTTATTTTTTTTGTCTCGTGATCACCAATGGCATAATGACGTAAGAGGTTTCTGATGTTGTAGGTATTGGCGTCAATATAGAAGACTCTGCTGAAATACAGGACAGTGCCACAGCTGTGGATTTTGAAGACACTATTCCAAGTAGTTCAGGTGAGAGTTCATTAATTTACTATTTAAAAAACATAAGAACACTCAAGGTTTCCGAAATTCATTTTATATAACTGAGTTTTTCACCCAAACCGATAAGACCAAAGTACGACCGATCACCCCCCCCCCCCATCATACTTCTCTTTATTTATTTTTCAAGTATACTTTAATGATACAAATGGCATAAAATCATATTTATACTTCTGACACAAATGTCATAGTATTCTACATATTTATTACTTGTATATTTGCAGCAAAATGAGACACTGTTATACATTAAAAATATTGACTAAATAAAAATGGGAAAAACATACGACAGTGTTGTACACGAGCCTAACGCACAGTGCACAATACAAAACATTTTAATACAAACCTCAAAGTAATTAGGACCCTTCAAGTTTGTATTAAAGAATTTTAGTTTTCCACTGATTCCGTACATGTGACAGTTTTGTACTACCTGAGTGTGGTACAAATTAGGTTTTTGTGTACTTCTTTTTGTGTTGACTTAAATGTAACAAATCGGTACTGTAATAGTTTATAAATCACTCAGGTTTTGGAATTAGAAAGTAAAGAAGCCTACCCACAAATTAAAATAAAATACTGTAAAACTCTTGCTCACCTCAGAGCCTTGGTAGGAGAATAATTTTATTTTACATTTTGAAATTTTGATGGTGAGTCTCTATCACTGTCAAAAACTTCACACCACCGCTGTGTATTTCTCTTCATTTCACTTCTTCAATGGTTGCTAAATAATTTTTGGCCTTTCTCTCTATCCTTAAAACTACGGAAAATGAGATGTATTAAATTCCAAGGAACACTTGAAAACACTGAATCATTTCTTTTCCGTGTTTAAATGTATTGATAAATTTTAACAATATTATAAATGTTTTGTCTAAAAACGGTAACAGCAAATGTGCCTGATCACCACCTAAAAATTTACTTTCTAAAACTCTGGCCTTTACTTTCACAGCACTCTGAAGAAAATTCCCTACTGAAACACTAGGATTTTAATTTGAATGTTACTACGCATGTGTAATTTTAATATTTTAACAATTTTTGTTTTTGAAAAGCATTAAAAGATTGTCAGTCCCGTTTAAATTCTGTAGCCCTAATAGTTTGACTAAGAACGTACCTACGTTAAAGAGAATATTTTTAAATGTCAGGGTTTACCATTTAAATCATGAAAGTTTGCATGTTTTGCTGTATATTTAGTACTTGTTTTCGCGTGTGGAAATGGTATTCAAACAATTTCATTGGTTGGCTAGAGGAACTTCCATTTCCCTGCACATTATAATTATACATTGGTTTTAATAAGTTTTATACCAACAGCAACACAAATAAATTAACACTTGTTGGTTTTCTTTCCTCTTGGTATAAAATGTAAATTAAAATTTTAACTTGGATGGGTCTGCGAATCTGGGTTCTTCATGTTTCACCGAGACACAAGTGATTCTATGCAAAATCTTAAGAGATTTGAGTTTTTTAGCACACACTAGTATTTATGATAGAAAACTTTAGTCACATGTTTTAGTTAAGAAACAAGTATGAATGTGGTTAACACGATACCTTATTCTACTGTCTTTCAGTGGACAAATGGGAAAATCTTTGCATGTATAAAAACAATAAAAGTTTACTTTGCGTGTAAAAAAAAAAACAAGTGATGTAATTTTTTATGTTTTACGCAGATTGTATTTTAGGCATAACAGTCAAATAAAAAAATACTGTACATAATTTAACTAAGAAAATTTGTGAAGCCAAATTTATTTTGAAGCATGAAAACGCTTCCTTAGTATTTGTTCCCCCCGAATTCATGGATTATTTTTAGTTTCTTATTCAATGTACTGACAATTTCTTCTATCAAAGCTTACAGGTTACATAATTAAAAGGTCTAACAAACTTAACTAAGATTGAATGCAATTACGATAGCAGTGAAGTAAATCAAAAACATGTAAAACAAACATTGGCACAACTCTAAACTGTTTGTAACGCCTCTTCTTTCACCATGAAAAAAATGTGCTGTTCAATTGAATCTAATGTAATTTTTTTGAATATTTTAATTGGCTTAAAATTGATGTGATAGTAAGATATGTCTTGTGTAGAAATGAGTTTCAAACACAACCGAAGAAGAATTTGCATTCCTGATTGTTATAGTTCGTAAAAGGAAAATGGATAAAGAGACCACACAGAAGTAGCGAGTAGCTGACAGCCTGACATCTGAGCTTCACCGCATGGTTGCTGTACATCTGGGCTTTTCCGCCTGGTTGCTGTACATTTGGGATTCACCGCCTGGTTGCTGTACATTTGGGCTTCACCGCCTGGTTGCTGTACATTTGGGCTTCACCACCTGGTTGCTGTACATTTGGGCTTCACCACCTGGTTGCTGTACATTTGGGATTCACCGCCTGGTTGCTGTACATTTGGGCTTCACCACCTGGTTGCTGTACATCTGGGCTTCACCACCTGGTTGCTGTACATTTGGGCTTCACCACCTGGTTGCTGTACATTTGGGTTTTACCGCCTGGTTGCTGTACATTTGGGCTTCACCGCCTTGTTGTTGTACATTTGGGCTTCACCGCCTTGTTGTTGTACATTTGGGCTTCACCGCCTTGTTGCTGTACATTTGGGCTTCACCGCCTTGTTGTTGTACATTTGGGATTCACCACCTTGT